>SZWC01002616.1:59597-78612 GCA_023375785.1 Penium margaritaceum
ATCGGATCTCTGATGTACCTGGCCACTACCACGCGTCCCGACATCGCGTTCGCCGTCAACCTCCTCGCTCAGTTCTCGCAGGCTCCACGTGCGAGAGCTCTTCACGCGGCTGTGCGAGTGGTACGGTACGTGGTCTCCACGCCGTATCTCGGACTCTGCTTTCGTCGGCAGTGTTCGGTGGTCCTTGACGGCTACACTGACAGCGACTGGGCTTGGAGTCCTGACGGGCGCAGTCGCACTGGCTACGTGTTTCTGCTCGGTGGTACCGCTTTGTCTTGGCGAAGCGGGAAGCAGGGCTGCATCGCACGTAGCTCGTCGGAGGCAGAGTATGTGGCTTTGGGGGCAGGGGCTGCTGAGGCAGTTTGGCTGCAACGCTTGTTTCTTAAGCTTAGGCAGTCAGTACCCGCCATTGTGCTGCGTTGCGACAACCAGAGTGCTCTCGCCATTGCGGAGAAGTGTGGTGTTTTTCATGCTCGCACAAAGCACATCGCGGTCGAGCATCACTTCCTTCGTGATCTGGAGGAGCGACGCGTGATCTCCATCATGTGGGTTGGCACTTACTTGCAGCGAGCTGATTTCTTGACGAAGGCATTTGCCCGCGGAAAGTTCCTGGTGGCCATTCGTTCTGTTGGGCTTCGCCCCGTGCGTGACAGTGGTTGAGTGTGGGATGTACGTTGGCGTCTCATCTATCTGTGTCACTCACTATGTGGTTTTACCAGTGCTGCACGCGTATGTGTTGAAGTTTCGTTGGCCACTCACAACTCTGTGCCCTCTTGCCTCACACTATGCACACACTCTGTACAGAGTAAATGACAATGGTTCCTCCAGGGGAGGCGTCCACTTTGGCCATCATGGTGGGAGCCGCTGACGCCATCAAGCTGCTTCTGCTGCTGGACCCAGGAGAACCCTTTGGCACAGCCAAGACCATTACATGAATCTTTCTGATTTCTATATGACTCTCAGTGATGCAGTAGATGCTTGGGCTCGTACACTCTTACTGCCGTGCCCTTCTTCATATTGCCTTGCCTTGCATGTGGAGGGGGAGTTGCATATTTCCCGGGTGCTAATCCTCAGGGGGCCACCGTGCCGGTTCTGACCGTGCACCGGTGAGAAGCCGCCACCGGTTAATTCCGAGTGGTCGGGCTCGACCCCTGGGTGGCGGCACTCATCCACTCGAGCTCGTCGCTCGTGGTGGGTGAGTGCTCACCGGTTCTAGGTTCGCTCGCTTCCCCTCCTCTCGCTTGTCTTGGTGAAGTGTGGAAAGTTTTCTAAGGCAAAAGCTTACCGCATCCATGGCGCTTCTCATGCGTTACCGTCACCCGCCTCACGCATCACAAGCTAGTAAAGTGTCACGCTAGCAACTACTGGTATCAGAGCCGCGTGGATCCACTCCCGCCGCTCGTCGATCCTGGACCCTCGAATCTTTGCGTGGCCCACAGTTCTCGTGAGTCCGGCCGGTTCCCTCACCAGCCATCTCACTGGTCCGCAGCACATCTGGGTGCTGATGCCTGTCCGATTCTTCTTCTTTCTTCACACCTGGCACCCGTCGCCGCTGGCTGCCTCAAATCTTTGAGGACCCGTGGGTGTCACGTCGTCCCTCTACGAACACTGCTTTTGGCGTTTTCTCCTGCGCATCTCTGCCCAGTTCTCAGTTGCATCTGCAACCCCTCAGAGCTCCTCTTCACGGACCCTGTGACCACTCTTGGCCACACTCGACTGCCCCGGCAGTTTGTGACTCTCGGGTATCCCCTTTCGGGCCCTCTACAACCCTAGAGTCCTTCTCCCAGGTCCTCTCGTGCATGCTGAAGCACTCACTACTTCCCTCAGCCATTCTTGGCTACTACTGCTTATTCTGCGCCTCATCTTACACTCTGCACTGCACCCGCCTGCTATCTACTCGGCGGATCCTGCCACATCCCTCTCTCTCACCGGCGGCTGCATCTGCAGCCACACCAGGCACCCTAGATTCTCTGCCCTCTGACGAACCACCTTACGAGGACGTTGACTCCACTTGCACTGCAGCACACCACGCAGAACACGGACGTGAGGACCCTCAAGACTACGACACCCCACTTTGAGTTCGCATGTTGGATGCCAACTATTGGCGAGACGACGTAGAGAGAGTAGCAGCGGCCCGTGAGGAAGAAATCAACCGCCAAGTCCACACTCCGGACGACTTACCACTATCGCCTCCTCGCCAGTCAGCCATGCAACCTCCACCCGGATTTGCACCCTCCACAGCTGCCTCCACCGCCGACTCAACTGCAGGTCCCTCTCCAGCTGCTATTCCATCTGCTGAGCTACCTTCAGTGCCTGAGATTCCAGGCGTCATCCCTGTGCTGCAGGTCCACACCGACTCCATCGGCCTCGCAGGAGCCATTCTTGACGCAGCTGCACGAGCTGCAGCTACTTTTGCTGCCACAGCCCGTGCTTGTAGGGCTCCCACTCAGACAGCCGTGGGGCGGGCAGCCGACGCCTACTCGCACGCAGCTACCTCTCTCACACTGCTTGCCACTGCCGCTGCAAACATTGCCACATAGGTCACCGCGGCAACAGCTTCTGTAGCCACTGCTGCATCGTCCGCAGCTGACGCCACTTCTGCCGCCGTAGGCTCCATCCGAGCGTCCACAGCAGCAGCTGTCTTGACACCTACTGGAGCTCCACGTGAGCTCAACTCTCACGTCACCACAGGGGTGCTTATCGCCTCTGCATTGGCGGCCGTGGCAGGAGCCTCCGTCACCAGTCTTCTGTGCCTGACTGTAGCAGCGGCTGGGTGGGTGGCTGTCCTCTTCTCCTCGGCCGCAGCAGTGGTGGCCCCCCTCTTCACTCTGCTGCCTCGTCACTAGCTCCGTGAGATCCTTCTTTTTCTTTAGGCTACCGCTTCATGCTCTCTACCTGTGGTATTATCCTCTCTAGCATTTCCTCATCCTCTCGTCATGCCTGGCCCAGAGGATAAGCTAGAGGCTCTTCAGGCCGCCCTTAGTGAAGCACAGGCCGAGCGCCAAAAGGAACAGGATGAGCTTGATCGTGAGCGTGACGCACAACAGGAGTTAGCTGCCACAGTAGCGGCATTGGTCATAGAACGTCTCCGTGCTGTACCAGCGTTTGCTGCAGCTCTTACGGCAGACCAATCAGGGTCCACAGACTCATCTGATCCGCCTGCTGGTGGCGTTGCCAACGCCTCCTCCCCTGCTCTTTCAGCTGGGGGGGCCTCAGTTCGGTCTCTCCCACCAGCACGCCAGAAATACTTCGAGACGCCACCACCTCAATTCACCACGAAGCTCACCTTCACCTCTTGGGAAACACGCTTCAGTGCGTGGGCCCAAGGTGAGCTTTTGTGGGAGTACTACTCTCCCGCCAAGGCACCTTTTGTGCCGCAGCCGACGGAGGCCGCCCGTGCTGTTCGGGCCCTCATCAACGCCGGACCGGAAAGTCTTCTGGACGACATCGGCACGTACAATGCCGACCCTATCCGAGGCACAAGTGCAGATCCAGTCGGTGCCTATGCACTCATCCGCCGCCGCAAGACAGTAACTGGGCATGCTGCCCAAAGCGCNAGACTCATCTGTTCCGCCTGCTGGTGGCGTTGCCAACGCCTCCTCCCCTGCTCTTTCAGCTGGGGGGGCCTCAGTTCGGTCTCTCCCACCAGCACGCCAGAAAGACTTCGAGACGCCACCACCTCAATTCACCACGAAGCTCACCTTCACCTCTTGGGAAACACGCTTCAGTGCGTGGGCCCAAGGTGAGCTTTTGTGGGAGTACTACTCTCCCGCCAAGGCACCTTTTGTGCCGCAGCCGACGGAGGCTGCCCGTGCTGTTCGGGCCCTCATGAACGCCGGACCGGAAAGTATTCTGGACGACATCGGCACGTACAATGCCGACCCTATCCGAGGCACAAGTGCAGACCCAGTCGGTGCCTATGCACTCATCCGCCGCCGCAAGACAGTAACTGGGCATGCTGCCCAAAGCGCCCTCACTGTTCAGTTCAACACACTCCATATGCGAGCGGATGAGACTGCAGACGAATACTGGGCCCGCAGCTTGCGGCTCCCGCGCGACCTTGGGAAGGCTGCACCAGGGCCCCTCTCGGCCTGCCTTTCCATTGTTGCTGGCCTCATTCCCGAACTATCCGATCTTTATCTCCATGTGTCTCAGGCTGAGCTTGAGCGCCTTGCATCGTCTCCCGTCCCTGCTGATGCCCCACCGGGCATTGATCCTCTCTTTGACTTCACTACAGCACGCCTCACCGATTGGTGGAATGCCCTTCAAAACAAACGCATGCATCGTGCAGCCATTGCAGCTATCACCACCTCCTCACCATCCTCCTCTACTGCAGCATCCTCCACCACTTCCTCTTCCCCGGCTGCAGCACACTCCACTCAGGCTTCCAACTGTGGAGGGAGCAGTGGCTCCGGCACCGGCCGTGGCGGGGGCCGACAAAACAAAGGGCGTGGGGGTGGTCGTGGGGGCAAAGGCTCTGCCACCTCTGTTGCAGACGTTACCTGCTGGAACTGTGGCGCGACTGGTCACTCGGCGCCCAAGTGTCCTGCTCCACGTGACGATGCACGACTTGCATCATCCATGCGTGCTCACTGGGCACGCACCGGCGTCACAGCCTCATCAGCCGCAGCTGCCATGACTGTTTCCTCTTCCTCCTCTTCCTCAGCCCTGGCTACCACACTTGCTCCTCTCCAGCCGCCACCGCCATCTTCTACCACTTGGGGGTGGGTCCCTCCACCGTCTGGTCCTGCCCACTACGGTCCCCCATCCTCACACTATTCGGCCCCTCATTGGGGACGGGACGATGGTCACTACTCCGACCGCTCCTCTTACCGCTCCTCCGAGCGCTCTGATCGTCGGGACGAGGAGCTCGCCCTCGAGCGACGGCTTGCCGAGCTTCTTCATCTTCGCTCTCAGGGAGGTGAGAGTGTGAGTGGTCGTGTTTCTGTCTGTGAGTCCGACGCCACTCTTCGTGGCTCATCCTCTAGGGCTGTTCAGGGGGGCCTTCCTGATGATCGTGCATGGATTGAGGATTGGCAGTCATACACGTTACCCTCTCGTCTTGGTCATTGCTCGTCGTCCCCTGCACGTGGTACCGTGGCTGTCTGCTTGGCTCTCCCCTCCACACGTGCTTCCCCTGGCCTATGGATTATTGACTCTGGAGCCACTCATCATATGACCTCCTGTCGTTCTTCCTTTGTGTCTCTTGGGCCAGTTCAGTCTGTCCATTCTGTACGCACTGGCTCCGGCCAACTTCTTCCTGTCCAAGGTGTTGGTGTTGTTCGTTTTGTTGGGCCTGGTGGCACAGTTTACCTCCCCGACGTTCTGTACGTCCCTGACCTTGAAGTCAGTCTGCTCTCTGTCACCACCCTTGACGACCAGGGCATGGACTTCTCGTCCAGCCGCGGCCTTGCTTCTATCTCACTTCGTTCGTCTGGCCATGTCGTTCTTCGTGGTGTGCGCTGTGATCACCTTTTTTGTGTGCCGCTCACGTTCTCACCGTCTTCCGTTGCATCTGCATTTGTGCACGTTGCCCCCTCGCTGTCCCCAGCTCATGCTGAACTCCTGCATCGCCGCCTCTGTCACATTCACACTACTGCCATTCAGCGCCTCCTGTGCCTCCAGCCTGCACACGGCCTTGACCCTGCCACCTTCTCTCCACCCTGTTCTTCCACCTGCCTGGACTGTGCCAGCGGCAAAATGCATCGTTCACCGTTCTCCACGTCTGAGTCCACTACCTCTCATCCCCTTGACCTGGTCCATGCTGATGTCATGGGCCCATTGCCCCATGACTTCCTTGGGGGCCTTGGTCGTTACGTCCTGTGTCTCACAGATGAATTCTCTCGCTATCGTTGGGTGTTTGCCCTGCGACACAAAAGTGAGGTCACTGACGTCATTGAATCCTGGCTTCCTCAGGCCGAGCGGGCTTGTCTCCGGTCCTTGCGCTTGTTTTGCAGTGACCGTGGTGGTGAGTTCTTTGGCCCTACGTCCCGCTTCCTTGAATCCCGTGGTGTCCGCCTTGAGTCCTCCGCTCCGTACACCCCCCAGCAAAATGGTGTGTCTAAACGCTGGAACCGCACTCTTGCGGATGGGGTTCGCTCCTTGCTCTCTGCGTCTGGTCAGTCCCCATTCTTTGCTTTTGAGGCCATGTCCTACATGACTTGGGTCTAGAACCGCGTCCCTCATGGCCCTCTTCCTCACACTGTCACTCCTTTTGAACGATGGACTGGTCATCATGCAGATCTTCGCCTTGCCCGTGTGTGGGGCTGTCTTGCCTCAGTCTGGGTGCCGACTGATCAACGTGACGACAAACTGTCCCCACGTGGTCGGTTGTGCATCTTCCTTGGTATCTCTCCCTTCTTGAAGGCGTGGCAATTCTGGGATCCTTCCCACTGTCGCGTCATCGAGTCTCGTGACGCCCTATTCTTTGAACACCTATTTGAGCGTGACGCATCCCGCTTTGGTGGATCCCTCTCTCCGTCTGTTCGGGGTGGGGGTGGTTCTCTGCCCTCTGGTGGGCCTGGTGGTCTGCCCTCTAGTGGGCCTGCTGGTCTCCCCTCAGTGCGTCCCTCGGACCCCACTGCCTCCTCTTCTCCTAAGCAGAGCACTCCCTTGCCTGGGTCCCCCTCTCCTGCGTCTCCCTCCTCCACTGTCCCGGTGTCCTCTCCCAGTCCAGACCCTGGCATTCCCACTACTGCTACTTCTCCAGCAGCATCTTCCTCTACCTTCCCACTTGATGCCGCCTCATCGCCTGTCCCTGTTGAGCCAGCGCTTGTCTCCTCGCCACCTCGTTCTGCGACTCCCCCTGCCTTTGTGTGTGCCCCGTCCGTTCCTCCAGTCTCACCCTACATGCGCGGAGGGTGTCTCAAGGCTCTTCCCTCCCAGACTCAGCCTGCCATTTCCGGTGACCCTGGTCTTCGCGCCCTTGGTCTCACCACCTCGGGCCTATCCACATCTGCATCTGTCGTTCATCCCAGCACCGCACTTGGCTACTCTCTTATCGAACAAGAGTTCCACTCTGCCTTATCGTCCTCTGTTGCAGGCTATGTTGCCTCGTGCTTTGCTGCTGCTGGCCTCTCTCCTCTTCCCCCAGAACCACTGACTGTCCAGGCAGCCCGCACTGCCTCGGACTCCTCGTTGTGGGAGAAGGCCATGAAGGCCGGGCTCGATGCACTGTCTGAGCACGGTGTCTATGAACTCGTTGACCTCCCACCGGGTCGCAAGGTTGTCGCTGCCAAATGGGTGTATCGTCGGAAGCTGAACCCTATCAACACTGTGGAGCGGTACAAGGCTCGTCTTACCGCCAAGGGATTTTCTCAGATTCTTGGTGTTGATTTTGATGAGACTTTTGCTCCCGTCGGTCGATATACCACAGCCAGGGCTCTACTCAGTCTAGTTGCTCAACATGACTGGGAGCTCGAGCAGATGGACGTCAATAATGCTTTCCTGCATGGCAGGTTGGATGAAGAGATCTATATGGTGCAACCACCCGGGTTCTCTGATGGAACCAATCGGGTTTGGCGCTTGCGCAAGGCCCTCTATGGCCTCAAACAGTCGCCACGGTGCTGGAACCAGGAGATCACCGCCACCCTTGAGAAAGGTGGCTACAAGCAAAGTGTCGTTGACCCGGCACTGTTCCTTGGTTCCCCCACCAAACCACTTGTAGCCATTCTCGTCTACGTGGATGACCTGCTAATTGCATCTCCTGATGCTGCAGCGGTGAAAGCTGCCAAGTCCTTGCTGCAAGCAGCATACAAAATGAAGGATCTTGGCCCAGCTCGTGTCTTCCTAGGCATGGAGCCGGAGCGCGACCGTGCACGTCGCATGTTGCATGTGCATCAGGCTGTGTATATACGCAGCCTGGGGGAGCGCTTCACACCACTCCTCGTCTCTATCCCCACAGCGTCCACGCCCATGACCCCAGCTGGCCAGTCCCTACTCAAGTCACAGGACCTCTCAACCCTGGGGGAGCCGGTTGATGTCACAGACTACCTGCGTGTCATTGGCTCTCTCATGTACCTTGCTACTACCACGTGTGCAGATGTGGCCTTTGCCGTGAACTTCTTGTCTCAGTTCTCTCAGTGCCCTCGCGAGCGCCACCTTGAGGCAGCATTGCGAGTGGTGCGGTATGTTATCTCCACCCCCCGTGTTGGACTATGCTTTCGTGCACAGCCCTCCGTGGTAGTCGACGGCTTCACAGACAGTGACTGGGCGCATGGTTCTGATGCTCGTAGTCGCACAGGGTACGTCTTCCTAGCTGGAGGGACTGCCGTCTCCTGGAAGAGTGGCAAGCAAGGGTGTGTGGCACGTAGCACCGCTGAGGCTGAGTATGTAGCATTGGGTGCAGGCACTTGTGATGCTGTTTGGTTGTGCCGTCTGCTGCAACAACTACGTGTTCCCATCCGCTGCATCACTCTGCGTTGCGACAACCAAAGCACAAAAGCCATTGCTGAAAACAGCGGCATGCACCACTCACGCACCAAGCACATCAATGTTGAGCACCACTTTGTTCGTGAATGCATTGCCGCCGGCATCGTTCGCGTCGCATGGGTGGACACACGGTCACAGAGAGCTGACTTCCTCACTAAGGCCCTCAGTCGCAATGTCTTCAAAAGTGCTATTCACTCTGTGGGTCTCATCAGTCAGCATGATCCCGGTTGAAAGTCAGTGCTGTCGATTCTCCTCATCTCGTGTGGTCGTCTCTTGTGATTCTTTCATGTGTGTGTGGGTTGCTTGTCTGTGGGTCATGGGGGAGTGTTGAAGTTTCGTTGGCCACTCACAACTATGTGCCCTCTTGCCTCACACTATGCACACACTCTGTACAGAGTAAATGACAATGGTTCCTCCAGGGGAGGCGTCCACTGTGGCCATCATGGTGGGAGCCGCTGACGCCATCAAGCTGCTTCTGCTGCTGGACCCAGGAGCACCCTTTGGCACAGCCAAGACCATTGCATGAATCTTTCTGATTTCTATATGACTCTTAGTGATGCGGTAGATGCTTGGGCTCGTACACTCTTACTGCCGTGCCCTGCTTCATATTGCCTTGCCTTGCATGTGGAGGGGGAGTTGCATATTTCCCGGGTGCTGATCCTCAGGGGGCCACCGTGCCGGTTCTGACCGTGCACCGGTAAGAAGCCGCCACCGGTTAAATCCGAGTGGTCGGGCTCGACCCCCGGGTGGCGGCACTCATCCACTCGAGCTCGTCGCTCGTGGTGGGTGAGTGCTCACCAGTTCTAGGTTCGCTCGCTTCCCCTCCTCTCACTTGTCTTGATGAAGTGTGGAAAGTTTTCTAAGGCAAAAGCTTACCGCATCCATGGCGCTTCTCATGCGTTGCCGTCACCCGCCTCACGCATCACAAGCTAGTAAAGAGTCACGCTAGCAACTACAGTATGGACATGCGTACCATCGGGTCATGGGGGAGTGTTGTGCTTTGTACCGTTCCTGTACAGTTTACTGTGACCACTCGGCCGTGTCCATACTCATGCAGATCCCTGAGGTAGGCGGCCCTCGTGACACCGGCGCGACGACAGGCGGCGGACTACCCGTCTGGAGCTGACCGATCACTGTTCCAGAGCCCCAGATGTCACCAAGACTCCTTGCTGTGCCTTTTACGATTTGCAGGCGCCTTTCGACGGACTGGGCATGAGGCCGATTTGCATGTTTTTGCATTGTATACTCGCTGTCAGTCGATGGATGCATGCATGTGACCAGTTGCTGCATCCGTCTTTTGATTCTGCACGTCTAGGTTCAGACGGCGTAGGATTCTGACTTGTGTGCGCAGAGTTACGGCCAAAACAGTGGTTTTGGGCCGGTTTTAGGACAGCTCTTGGACTGCCGCGTGCGACACCCGCCGTGCGCCGCGGCAGGTATTTATGCCCTGGACCTGTCAGTTGTCATCTCTCTCTCTCTCTCTGCATATGCTATATTGAAGCATTCTGACACTTTGACTTGTGTCTCCTAGCCAAACCCTTGCCGTTGTGTGTACGACCTGTGACTGTCGACACCGTCTGACTAGGCACTGACGCACGGTCAGCGGCCGTGTTGCTAGGAAGCTTCTACGCACTTTCTCACTCACTTGACCACGCACCTTGCATCACTGTCCAAACAACTTTGGCAGCATGTTCGTCCACACTCGATATCCAATCCATCACTGGTCAAGTCAACGCAAATTGTTGGGATCTTGTCGCAGTTCACAATACTCGTTTCAGCAAGAGCGAGTCATCGTGTCAATCTTGGAGAGCGTTGTTGCTCTTATCATCCGTCCTGTTCTTTCCGCCAGCATAACACTCGCCAGTCTCCAGCTGTCGACAGGATCTTGCACCCTTCAATGAACTGTGTGTGCATGAACAGCAGCCGGGGGGGGTCCCTATCAAGGACAATTAACCGGCGTCTGCCCCATCCTTGTCCTATTACCCGTTCTTCACTTGTCCCATCAAAATTATGGTGAGTACACTTCTTACTCTAATCTCATCCAATCCGCGCCGATCCAACACCCTCGCCTAAGTGTCACACTCATCACCGTATCCTTAACACTCCTCCCTTCACTCATTCCTGCTCAAGCATGTCCGTACGTCATGGGTCTGGCACTTGGTGCAACACATGAGTGCACATCCTTACTGTGAGAGGTGTGTCACTCCACCTCCCATTGTTGTTGGCTACTCATTGGGGGTGTGAGGACTGGCTTTCTACTACACTCATCACAAAGATTGTACAGTTATACCCCACAGTGAACCTTTGCATGGTTGACATCCTATCCACTGTGTCATGAGAGGTTGATGAGAGGCTGATGAACAATTCTTCCGATGCTTGTCTACCCATCATGTGCTTCTTTCCATGTACAAAACTGTGAATATTCCCCTAAACCCTAAACCCTAAACCAACCCTGAACCCTAAACCCTAGACTGTTTACTCACCGTAAACAGTCTAGGCTAGAGAGTAGACTGAGGCAAGAGCACTGCTGTTGCATGCAAGAGAGGGCAAAACGCCATAGATTGACGCGGAGTTGTGAGAGTCACAAGAACGAACGGAGAGTGATTCGCAGTCACGCGTCACAGAGGTGTTACGCGACGGGGGAAGGCGAGAGAGCGAGCAGCGAGCTCGATCTCACTCGCCACCCTCGAAACTGGTGGAATCAACCCCACCTGCCCACAGACCAGTTTCCTAGCATAAACTAGGCCACTGTTCAAACAACAAAGTGACTAGGGGATGAACCCGGTTATGCCCATGGCCAACTGTGTTTGAATGCATGTGAGAAATGCAAATGTGGCTGGCAGGCTCAGATTGAGCCTCTTCATGGCTCGTCCTCCCAACTTCTGGTCACGACGAGTCCGTCGGCAAAGTCATCACTCTCTGGTCAGTCACCTGTACCGGTGATGTGAGTGTGCAACGAGGCCAGAGGTCACTGTGTGATAATGATATGAATCCAACACTCCCCCATGACCCACAGCCGACGCACACGAACGGCATGCACAGGCACAACGTGAACGTCACAAGACGTGACACAACACAAGACTGTACACAAGCACTGGCATGACAACTCAACCAGGAGCAACACGAGGACATAGTAACCCAACAGCGTGCACTGCTGCCTTGAAGGCATTGCTGCTGAGTGCCTTCGTGAGAAAGTCAGCTCGTTGCTGTCGCGTGTCAACCCACACAATCTTGACATCACCTGCAGCCACACGCTCACGTACAAAATGATGCTCTACATTGATGTGCTTGGTGCGAGTGTGATGCATGCCGTCGTGCTCAGCAATAGCTTTTGTGCTTTGATTGTCACAGCGTAAGGTGATGCAGCGGATGGGTACACGCAACTGCTTAAACAACCGACACAGCCAAACACTTTCACAAGTGCCTGCACCAAGGGCGACATATTCCGCCTCACTAGAGCTGCGTGCGACGCAACCCTGCTTACCGCTCTTCCAGGAGACTGATGTGCCGCCGACTAGAAAGACATAGCCGGAGCGGCTGCGTGCATCCGTGTCATGCGCCCAGTCACTGTCAGTGTAGCCATCAACAACAATGGACGGCTGCGCCCGGTAATAGAGGCCAACTCGTGCAATGGAAAGCGCATATCGAACGACACGCAGCGCGGCCTCCATGTGCCGCACCCGTGGGCACTGTGAGAACTGTGCAAGGAAGTTCACAGCGAAAGCGACGTCTGCTCGTGTGGTAGTGGCCAGGTACATCAATGACCCTATGACGCGCAGGTAGTCGGTCATATCCACCTGCTCCCCCAGCTTGGACACATCCAGTGTTTTCAGCAATCTCTGCCCAGTGGGCGTCATCGGCGTGGATGCTGAGGGCACAGACTCAAGGAGCGAGGCAAAGCGCTCCCCCAGATTCCTGACATATGCTGCCTGGTGGACATGCAGAACACGGTGAGCACGATCACGCTCAAGCTCCATGCCGAGAAAAACTCGAGCTGGGCCCAGGTCTTTCATCTTGTACGTGGACTGCAGCAAAGACTTCACAGTCGATACTGCCTCCTGACTGGGTGACGTAATGAGCAGGTCGTCCACATAGACGAGGACTGCAACAAACGGTGCAGAGTTGGGAGCGACAAAGAGAGAAGGATCCACTGTGCTACGACGGTATCCACCCTTTTCAAGGGTAGAGGTGATCTCCTGGTTCCAACATCGTGGTGACTGCTTCAGGCCATAGAGAGCCTTGCGCAGTCTCCACACTCTGTCAGTGCCGTCAGAGAACCCTGGAGGTTGCACCATGTAAATCTCCTCATTCATCTGACCGTGCAGGAAGGTGTTGTTGACATCCATCTGCTCGAGCTCCCAGTCATAGTGGGCGACAAGACTCAGAAGGGCGCGAGCAGTGGTATAGCGTCCGACGGGGGCAAAAGTCTCGTCAAAGTCAACGCCAGGGACTTGTGAGAACCCCTTGGCGGTGAGACGTGCCTTATACTTGTCAAGCTCGCCTTTGGGCTTGTACTTGCGCCTAAAGACCCATCATGCATCGATGGCTTTGCGACCGGGCGGGAGATCGACCAGCTCGTAGACGGCGTGGTCACCAAGAGCTTGAAGCTCATCCCGCATGGCTGCCTCCCATTGCTGGGAGTCGGGAGCAGTGCGGGCCTGACGAACAGTAGTCGGGTCTGACGAGGGTGCAGCAGCAACTGTCGCGTGACACTCAGCAACACTACTGCTGATGGCGGCTTCGAGAGCGCGCTCGTGCTCAGACCTGAGCAGTGTCTGCCCAAGGGCAGAGCTGGGATGGACCACTGCTGTGGCTAGGCCCAAGGCATCCATGCCAGTCGGTAGCCTTCCAGGCTGCTTTGGGTGAGACTGGACAGGACGGACGGATGGGGCAGCGACACTGGACGAAAGAGAAGGGAGCGCGCGAAGACGCCCGCCACGGACGAAGGGCTCGATGGGAGCAGGACCAGGAGGGTCACCAGGCAACGACGGAGCAGCGGTGGAACAACTGGGTGCCACAGGGGTAAGCGGACTGGACGGAGCCGTTGAGGAGTGTGCAGGAGACATGGACTCAGACAGAACGGAGGAGGACAAGACAGGAGACGCAAGAGCTCCAAGCGAGCTGGACGACGCGGAAGGAGAAGGAGAAGGAGTCACAGTGCCAGACGACGAAGGCCGCTCCGAGGGTGGAGGCTGCGAGGAAGGGACCGCAGCAGGGACTGCAGGGGCAACAGGAGCCGCAGGCCCGAATTCCCCCCGCAACCGAGAGAGCGGCAGCAGGGAGGCTGCCGTAGAGTGATGACTGAGGTCACGGAGAAAGACAAACTCGAAGAAAAGGGCATCGCGGGACTCAATGACGCGCTGGCGCTCCTGGTCCCAGAAGCGCTAGGCTTTGGACTGGGCAGACACGCCCAAGAAAGGGCAGAGGCGCCCACGCGAGGAGAGTTTGCCGTCACGAAGGTCCTCAGGGAGCCAGACCGGCGCAATGCTACCCCATACGCGAGCGAGGCGCAGGTCAGCACGGGTCCCGTACCAACGCTCAAAAGGTGTGACCGAGCGGGGAAGGGGCCCGTGTGGGACTCGATTCCATACCCAGGTCATGTAACTCATGGCCTCAAAGGCGAATAGAGGAGGAAGACCGGACTCAGACAGAAGGGTACGGATGCCGTCGGCAAGAGTCCGGTTCCAACGCTCAGAGACTCCGTTCTGTTGGGGTGTGTAGGGAGCGGAAGTCTCCAAACACACCCCTTGAGACTCAAGGAACCGGGCGGTGGGACCAAGGAACTCACCGCCACGGTCGCTGCGGAAGACACGCAGGGAGCGCTGACAAGACCGTTCAGCCTGGCGGAGCCAGGACTCAAGGACAGCAGGGACGTCACTCTTCTATTGAAGAGCGAAGACCCAGCGATAGCGGGAAAAGTCATCAGTGAGGCACAAAACATAACGCCCAACACCCCCAAGAAGGTCATGGGAGAGGGGACCCATGACATCAGCGTGCACAAGAGCAAGAGGGTGGGAGGACTGGGAGTCAGAGGAAGCAAAGGGAGAATGATGCATTTTCCCTTGGGCGCAGTCAAGACAGTCAGAGGGACAGGACGAGGGAAAGGTGGAGGGTGACAGGCCAACAGCAGGTTGGAGACGAAGCATGCTGGAAATGGCATCAGTGTGAACATGGCCAAGACGACGATGCAAGAGTTGGATATCGGCGGGGGAGAGAGATGGCGCTACGTGTGCTAGAGAGGAGCCAACAGAGTGGGGAGCAGGAGCAATGAGGGGCACACGGTAGAGTTCATCACACTTAATCCCCCGCAGAACGATGCGACCAGTGGAACGAATGCAGACATTGCCAACACCCCGACTGGCTGAGAAATCCATGCCCTGATTGTCAAGGGAGGGCACGGACAACAGACTGAGCTCCAAAGAAGGCACATACAGCACGTTGAGCAGGAACATCACGCCACCAGGACCAACAAAGCGAACAACACCCACGCCTTGGACAGGCAACAACTGACCAGAACCAGTACGAACAAAACAGACGGAACCAGCGGGACCCAACGAGACAAACGCTGAACGAACAGAGGTCATGTGGTGGGTGGCCCCGGAGTCGAGAACCCAGAAGCCACCGGAGACACGAACACCAGGAAGGACGCCATAGGTGGCAACAGTGCCAACAGAGGGTGGGGCAGAGTCACAGACGGACAGGCAACGAGGAAGCACGACAGACTGCCAGTGCTCAACCCACGGAACAAACGCGGACGGGAACCAAAGAACATGACCGGGGGGGTCCCCACAAAGGACAGTGTCAGTGTGACAAGGGAGACCTCTGGCCAACGAAGACACACTCTCACCTCCCTGATCGCGGAGGTGAAGACGCTGGAGAAGAGACTTCTCCAGCTGGCGCTCGCCATCGACGGACGCTGCGGAAGATGGAGGAGACTGCCGCGAGGGAGGTGCAAACCACGGAGGTGGGACGTATGCCAAAGAAGGGGGCCCAGCAAACGCGGGCGCTCCGTAGAACGATGGCCAACCCCACGGGTATGGGATGGGGGGTGGAGCTGTGGAGACGCCGGCGGTGGAGTAGACCTGGGCAGAGGTGGAGCCGAAAGGGTGAGAGACTGAAGGGGAGCTGGAGGTGGTGGCGGACGAAGAAGAAGAGCCGCCGGTGCGAGACCAGTGCGCACGCATAGAGCGGGCCAGGCGCAGATCATCAGGAGGCGCAGGGCAAGTACGAGCAGAATGCTCAGAGGAGCCACACTTCCAGCACACAACTGCACCAGGGACACGGGATGGTGCAGGGTCCTTGCCCTTCCCCTTGCCCTTCCCCTTGCCCTTGCCACGCTCGCGCCCCTGGGAGGCGAGAGCGGTGGCCGTAGATGCCGAGGAAGAAGAGGACGTGGAGGAGGCGGCGGCAGCCGAGGAAGAGGCAGGGGAGGAAGCGGTGGTGGCTGCAGCAACTCCGGCAACTGCAGCACGGTGTAGACGTTTGTTCTAAAGGCTGGTCCACCAAGCGGCGAGGCGATCAGCAACGAAGTCCCAGAGAGCACCAATGCCCGGTGGGGAATCAGGAGGAACAGGCTGAGAAGCAAGACGCAGCAGCTCGTCAGATTTGACATCGCGAAGGAGGTCAGACAGCTCGGGAATCAAGCCGTTGACCATGGTGTGGGCAGCAACAAGCTGGCCTGGCGCGGCTTTGTCGAGCTCACGAAGGACCTTGAGCCCGCGTGCCCAGTAGGCATCATCCGACTCGTCAGCACGCATGATGAGCGTGTTGAATTGCACAATGAGGGCACTCTGTGCTGCCTGACCAGTGATTGTGGTGCGGCGGCGAAGCATGGTGTAGGCACCAACAGGATCAGCGAGACGCTGTACGGCGGGGTCGGCATTGTAGGTACCGACCTCGTCGACAAGCGTCTCTGGCGCAGCATCAATGAGGGCACGGACACCGCGGGCAGACTCAGTAGCGACAGGCGTAAAAGGTGCGACAGCTGGGAAGTAGTGTTCCCACAGAAGCTCCCCCTGGGCCCAGGCGCTGAAGCGGGTTTCCCAGGAGGAGAAGACGAGTCCGGCGGACAAGACAGGCGGCTGCGAGAAGAAATCATGCTGGCGCATGATAGAGGTGGGATGAGCAGCGGAAGGATGGACAGCAGTGTTGCCGGCAGCGGTGCTAAAGGCAGAGGGGGTGGAGGAAGCAGTCGCAGTGGTGCTAGCGCTGGCAGAAGCGGTGGGGACGGACGCAGCAGGGAGGCGCTTGAGCACAATTGCTGCAACCTCGTCAGCAAAGGCGGCGCGATTATCATCGGCAAGCTTGAGGCGGTCCTCAGCCTCACGCTGCGCCTCGAGAGCGAGGCGCAACTGGCGCTGAAGGTCAGCTATGACTAATTCGTCGTCACTCGGCATGGTGACGACGACGAGGTCCTGCCGGACAGATTTTGGCAGAGTTTCCCCTGCCCCAGTGGGCGTGGGGAAAACTGGACGTGCCCAAGGCACGAGAGATGTGTGCTGCAGGATAGCCCGACCCCAATCAGACAAGCAATAAGATCCCGCAAGAGAGGAAAGGAGGCAAGGAGACAGAGTAGCAGCCAAAGACTCTCACAAAGCAGAAGGAGGTGGAGGTGCACACAACAACGCAAGGAGTGATGGAACAGCAGCTGCGACTGCAGGTGAGACAACGGAGATTGTGGACGTGATGGGGGTCACCAGAGCAAGCGCTCTGGTGGTGAGGACGGCTCCAAGAGTGGTGAAGGCTGCAACGATGGAGATGGCGGCTGTGACGACTCTGGTGACGGTCGAGGGAGCAGATGAGGCAGTTGCAACGGCACCAGAGGTGGAGGTACGAATGGAAGAAGCGGCTGCAGACACGGCAGACGCAGCGGAGGCAGTCGCGGAGGCAATAGCAGAAGCGGCTGCAGCAACCTGAGTGAAGATGTTTGCAGCTGCGGCAGCCACCGGACCGGCGACAACGGCGGCTTCGGTGTATGACTCAGCATCGCGTCCTGCCGAGGTCGAGGCGGAGGCGCGAGAAGCTCGGGCAGCGGCAGCTAGGGTGGCGGCGGTTGCTGCTGCAGCGTCGACTACTGCAAGGGCCGTGCGCGTAACCCTGGTGGCCACGGCAACAACGTCGTGACCTAGGACAGCGGACACGCGAGCAGCTGCGGCGTCCACCCCAGCGCTAACGTGCGGGTGCTCGACCCCCCCAGGAGAATGGGAAAGAGGGGAGCTTACCGGTATGGAGGGCGGCCTTGGCTATGACGGTGGGGTTGTCTCGACGGAGGCGGCGTCACGGTGGATGTGGCGTTGCCGCGCCGAGCTCTCCTCTGAGGAGCCACCGAGATCCTCCCAGTGCGCCAGCGTGACGGCTGCCACCACCAGACGGTGGTGATGAGACCGCTACAAGGCTGCTGTGCCGCTTGCTGCTGTCACCCCCTTTTGTTCGGCTGCCACGGCGGAGGTGCTGCTGCTGCTGCTGCTGCTGCTGCTGATGCTGATGCTGCTGCTGCTGCTGCTGTTGCTGCCGTCGTGCTGTTGCCGACGTGCAGCTGCTGCTGCTGCTGCGGCTGTTGCGGCTGTCGTGCTGCAGCCGCCGTGCTGCTGCTGCTGCTGCTGTCGTCGTGCTACTGCCGACGTGCTGCTGCTACTACTGCTGCTGCTGCTACTGCTGCTGCTGCTGCTGCCGTTGCTGCTGTCGTGCTGCTGCTGCTGCTGCTGCTGCTGCTACTGCTGATGCTGATGCTGCTGCTGTTGCTGCCGTCGTGCTGCTGCCGACGTGCAGCTGCTGCTGCTGCGGCTGTCGTCGTGCTGCTGCCGACGTGCTGCTGCTGCTGCTACTAATGCTGCTGCTGCTGCTGCTGACGTCGTGCTGCTGCCGCCGTTTTGCTACTGGTGCTGCTGCTGCTGCTGCTGCTAATGCTGCTGCTGCTGCTGCTGCTGTCGTCGTGCTGCTGCCGACGTGCTGCTGCTGCTGCTGCTGCTGCTGCTGCTAATGCTGCTGCTGCTGCTGCTGCTGCGGCTGCTGTCGTCGTGCTGCTGCCGACGTGCTGCTTCTGTTGCTGCTGCGGCTGTCGTGCTGCAGCCGCCGTGCTGCTGCTGCTTCGGAGGTGAGCGGTGTAGTGGGAACCGGCCGTAGTGTGGTGTGAGAACCGCACTGAGGTGGGAGACGCCCGCCTACTGCAGATCCGACTCTCACCAGAGTGGTGGGTGGCATGGAGAGAGGGGCGGTAGTGTGGGAACACCCCCCCTCACACCTAACTTCCGCCACTAGATAATCGTCGCCAAGAGAGGCGACGTCCCTGTCCTTGGCCGATGAAGAGGAGGCGGAGAGACAAGACAAGTGGGGGTGTGCCTCCCCCAGTGCATCTAGGAGGAGAAGTGAGCCGGCGCCGCCAAAGGTGGCAGCCGCGGGTTCGGCCCAGGATGCGTGGACGGTAGATCGATCCGCCGTCCGGAGTGCACGCAACTTGCTCTGATACCAGTAAACAGTCTAGGCTAGAGAGTAGACTGAGGCAAGAGCACTGCTGTTGCATGCAAGAGAGGGCAAAACGCCATAGATTGACGCGGAGTTGTGAGAGTCACAAGAACGAACGGAGAGT
>SZWC01002616.1:89317-99783 GCA_023375785.1 Penium margaritaceum
ATGTAATACGAGGTAGGGTTTGCCTACGGTTTAAATGGACATCTTTACGGTTTGCGAGTGAGAAAAAGAAAAAAAAAGCGTCTCCGCTTGAACTCGAAAACGGGCGTTTTCGCTCGATCGTGATTCTTGCGCGGGAACGAGAATCGTCAAGGGGATCGACACTAAGAAAGTGCCTGGAAGCTTCCTAGAAACACAGCCGTTGACCGCGCGTCAGTGCCTGGTCAGGCTAGGGAGACGCGCAAAGTCTCATAAGCTTCAATAGCTTAGTAAACGCAGAGAGAGATGACAACTGACAGGTCCAGGGCATAAATACCTGCCGCGGCGCACGGCGGGTGTCGCACGCGGCAATCCAAGAGCTGTCTTAAAACCGGCACAAAACCACTGTTTTGGCCGTAACTCTGTGCACACATGTCAGAATCCTACGCCGTCTCAACCTAGATGTGCAGAATCAAAAGACGCACGCAAGGACTAGTCACATGCATGCATCCATTGACGGACAGCGAGTATATGATGCAAAAACATGCAAATGGGCCTCATCCCCAGTCCGCCGAAAGGCGCCTGCAAGACGTAGAAGTCACAGCAAGGAGTCCCGGTGACATTTGGGGCTCTAGAACAGTGGTCGGTCAGCTTCGGACGGGTAGTCCGCCGCCTGTCGTCGTGCCGGTGTCACCAGGGCCGCCTGCCTCAGGGATCTGCACGAGTATGGACACGGCCGAGTGGTCACAGTAAACTGTACAGGAACGGCACAAAGCACAACACGAGCATGAAAAACACCAGAGTTCTCCACAATGGCGAGAGCACTCTGGTTGTCGCAACGCAGTACAATGGCGGGTACTGACTGCCCAAGCTCAAGAAACAAGCGTTGCAGCCAAACTGCCTCAGCAGCCCCTGCCCCGAAAGCTACATACTCTGCCTCCGACGAGCTATGTGCGATGCAGCCCTGCTTCCCGCTTCGCCAAGACAAAGCGGTACCACCGAGCATAAACACGTAGCCAGTGCGACTGCGCCCGTCAGGGCTCCAAGCCCAATCGCTGTCAGTGTAGCCGTCAAGGACCACCAAACACTGTCGACGAAAGCAGAGTCCGAGATACGGCGTGGAAACCACGTACCGTACCACTCGCACAGCCGTGTGAAGAGCTCTCGCACGTGGAGCCTGCGACAACTGAGCAAGGAGGTTGACGGCGAACGCGATGTCAGGACGTGTGGTAGTGGCCAGGTACATCAGAGATCCGATAAGACGGAGGTACAAGGTCACGTCCACTGTCTCCCCCAGCTGTGTAGGGTTATCCACGTTCAGAGCATCCTGCCCATCAGGTGTGAGGGGTGTGGAAGCAGTGGGCACTGCACCAAGGAGATCGCTAAAGCGCTCCCCCACGACTCGTGCGTATCGTGCCTGATGCAGCAACAGTGTCCAATGTTTGCGATCTCGCACGATCTCTTTACCAAGAAACACCAATGCAGGACCGAGGTCCTTCATCCTGTAGGCGGTCTGCAAGACAGCCTTGGCCTCCTTCACGGCCTCTAGGGACGGAGACGCGATCAGAAGGTCATCAACATAGACCATGATGGCGGTGAACCGCTCGGGTGTGGGTAGGATGAAGAGTGAGGGGTCTGCCTCGCTCTGTACGTATCCTGCGCGAGTCAAGGTGCCAGTGATCTCTCGGTTCCAACAACGTGGAGACTGCTTGAGGCTGTACAAGGACTTGCGCAAGCGCCAGACCTTGTCACCGTCGTCAAAGCCTGGTAGCTGAGCCACGTAAATCTCCTCATCCAAAGAGCCATGGAGGAACGCATTGTTCACATCCATCTGGTGTAGTTCCCAGTCATGCTGAGCCACTACACCGAACAGAGCTCGAGCTGAGGTCATGCGGCCGACAGGGGCAAAGGTGTTAGTGTAGTCAAATCCCTCAATCCGAGAGAACCCCTTGTCGACCAAGCGGGCCTTGTAGCGTTCCAGTGAGCCATCCGGCTTCACTTTCTTGCGAAAGACCCACTTGACCTGAATCGCCTTCCTCCCAGGGGGAAGGTCGACCAGCTCGTAAACTCTGTGCTCTCGGATGGCGCGAAGCTCATCCTCGCAAGCAGCTTGCCAGGCCTCAACATCCTGCGATGAGAAAGCCTCCCTCAATGTGCCCGGGTCAGGCGCCATAGAGGGGGAACTCTGCATGGCAAGTGCACACGCCTAAGTGTCACGTCTGACGGCTACGAAATCAGCTGCTGCGTCACTGGCGATATGGAACTCGCGAGTGACCAGTTCGTGCCCTATAGGGCACGCTGGGTGTACCTCTGAAAGCTTAGTGCGGACACTGAGGCCTAAGGCCTTTGTGCCTCGATCACCGCTCGCGATGCTGCGAGAGGAACTCCTTGGTCCGGGACCCGTCGCTCGCTGAGCTGCGGAATCTAGTGGTCGAAGGCGACCACCGGGCTCACAGGAGTAACCGGAGGTCGAGGAGCGCACCTCAGGCTCAGGAACAGGTACGACCACAGGGACAGGTACGACCACAGCTGGTAAGGGTGGAGACGAGGCAGCCGGAGATGCCGTGGGAGGAGAAGCGTGTGTGCGGGACACTGAGCTCAGAGGGACAGCTGGCCCGGACACTGAGACAGGAGTGTCAGGCGATGTAGGGACAGGAGTGGGCTGGACTGGGTTAGACACCGGAGCAGTGGTGCCAGTGGACACAGGTGATGATGCAGGAGGAGGTGTGAGAGGAGCGGTACTTGTGGGGTGTGAAATAGGCTGAGCAGGTGGGATCTCTGGACCAACGGCAATGATAGCCGGGTCATCAAGTGCTGGAGATCGAGAGGGGACTCGAGCGGACACATCAGCCTGACGAGAAATGGTCACTGGTGGAGAAGTCTCCCCCATCCGCCGAGGACCCTCACAGGAAGGGACATGATCTGCGGACAGCGCTGTGATCGAAGCCAGATCACGGTATGTGAGAGACTAAAAAAACAATGCGTCACGGGACTCAATGACACGACGGCGAGTGGGGTCCCAAAAGCGCCAGGCCTTCGACCGCGGGGAGATGCCGATGAAAGCATACAAGCGACCCCGGGGGGAGACCTTGGACCCCTGCTCGTCCTCGGTGTACCACACGGAGGCCAGGGAACCCCAGACGCGCGCGCGACAAAGATCAGCACGGTGGCCAAACCAGAGCTCGTACGGTGTAACATGATCCGGAAGTGGACCATGCGGGAGGCGGTTCCAGGCCCACGTCATGTAGGCAAAGCCCTCGTAGGCGAAGAACTCCGAGAGACCGCACTCAAACCGCATGGCGCGGACCACATCCTCCATGGTGCGGTTCCAACGATCAGATACACCGTTCTGCTGTGGGGTAGCAGGAGCGGAGACCTCGTGAAAAATGCCGTGCTCAGCAAAGAAGGAGTCCATCTCACCGAGGAACTCGCCGCCGCGATCCAAGCGAAAGGTATGTAGCGTGTGGCGAGACTGATGCTCAGCCATCACGAGCCAGAGCCGAATCGCAAGGGCGGCGTCGCTTTTCTGGCGCAGACTGTAGACCCACCGCATCCGGGTGAAGTCATCAGTCAACGACAGAACATACCGTCCCCTCTTGGACAGGGTCTCGACCGGGAGAGGACCAAGCAGGTCCGAGTGGACCAACTTGAGTGGCCTCAGCGCTCGGGAACGCGAATCAGGATAAGTGCACCGGTGCATCTTTCCCTGAGTGCAAAAAAGACAGTCGGTCTTGGGTGGCTTCTCGAAAGAAGCCACGTCAAGACCAAGAACGGGCTGTGTCCGCATGAGCTTCGACACAGTGTCGGAGCCCACGTGACACAGACGTCGGTGGAGCAACCGCTGGTGTTCCGGGGATAGAACACCAGTGACAAAAACACGACCAGAGGAGGAGGAAGAGCAAGGGGAGGAGGGCCGAGCAATGTGATACAAATCATCTACGACTGAGGCACGCAGGACAATGCTACGGGTGTCAAGAGCAGACACAGTCGCTGAATCAGCGGTATGCTCAACGGAGAGACCCATCAGAGTGCAGGCACGCACAGACAGCAGGCTGAGCTCAAGATCAGGCACAAACAGCACGTCAGAAAGATACAGGGGGCCAGACGGACCATCAAAGCATACAACCCCAACACCGTGGACCGGTAAGGACTGACCAGAGCCTGTACGAACAGAACGGACAGTCGTGACGGGACCAGGTACCACAAAGTCACTACGACGACACGTCATGTGGTGGGTGGCACCGGAATCGATGATCCAAGAACCACCGGAGTCACGACTGGTGGACGTCACTGTACAACGAGCAATGGAACACTCGGCATCAAAGGGACGCTGAGCTGCAGTGGGAAGGAACGACGTACATCACGAAGGTGAGACTCATGAATCCAATCAGTGCAGTCAGGCCCATCATCATCACATGCGGACTGTGCTCCCCCACACGTGTCATCAGGAGTCACGAGGACGGACGAACAAGCAGTCTGTGACCCACTCGACGATGACAACACACTCGCACCTCCCTGAAAGCGAAGTGCCAGAAGATGACGGAGCTCGGCGATGGTGCGGTCACGTGGGTCTGGATCATTGCTGCTCGCCAGTGAGGATGCAGGAATAGCTACAGTCGTGGTCGCCGCACATCCAGAGGAGTGTGCGGTCGATGTGCCGGACGCCGTGCGGGCAGCATGGGCAGCCTGAAGTCAGCGAGTGATGCGCTCCCAGTCAAGCGGCTGCGGGGACTCGGTGTAGCGATGGGCACCTCCACAGTTGTAGCACTGCACGGAACGGCCACTGCTACCACTGGATGACGACTGTTGCTGACCCGATCCGCGCTTCCTATTCTTCTTCTTCCCCTGGGCGGCTGCGGCAACGCCCTACGTCTGCGTGGATGTAGACGGGGTCAAAGAGGAGGAGGAAGATGAGGTCGTGATGGAGGTAGATGAGGGTGACTGTAGGAGGGAAGATGGTGGTGAGGCGAGGACTGCTGTAGCGAGGGAAGTCTCCTGATGTGCTACTGCTGCCTTGCGGGCCGACGTCACCTAGAGGAAAAGCTGGTGGGCCCAAGGGAGCAGCTGCAGGGTGGCTGAGAATGGCTCGAGAGCAACGTCGCTGTACCGTGTGAATATGTTAGTGTACTCCAAGCGAACTCCAAGCATGATCGTCCGAAGTGCCCACAGCTGTGTGCCCCCTGAGGTCCCCAGACGCATGTAGATACGCATGGCATGTCGCTAGTAATCCGGCGCAGGCTCCGCTGGTCCCTGACAGAGCGAGTGGAAAGCACAAATGTGTGACGCACTCGTGGTGTGCGTCTCTGCGGCCAGTAGGGACAACGCCAGATCCCAGCCTCCACGCGGATCAGCTCCGGTGCCTGTGCCAGCCTCGCCGAGGAAGGGGCGGAAGTCAACGACAGTCTCGCATGGCATGGCGTAGAGAAGTCCTCGCATGGCCCTGGCTGCTGTCAGCACCTGTGCTGGATCTGTAGGCTGGTATGGGCTGTGGTAGTAAGGCCACACTCCCTCAAAAGTGGCCCACACCTGAAACAGGATCTCCCAACAGTCAAATCCATCCTCGNGCAGGCTCCGCTGGTCCCTGACGGAGCGAGTGGAAAGCACGAATGTGTGACGCACGCGTGGCGTGCGTCTCTGCGGCCAGTAGGGACAACGCCAGATCCCAGCCTCCACGCGGATCAGCTCCGGTGCCTGTGCCAGCCTCGCCGAGGAAGGGGCGGAAGTCAACGACAGTCTCGCATGGCATGGCGTAGAGAAGTCCTCGCATGGCCCTGGCTGCTGTCAGCACCTGTGCTGGATCTGTAGGCTGGTATGGGCTGTGGTAGTAAGGCCACACTCCCTCAAAAGTGGCCCACACCTGAAACAGGATCTCCCAACAGTCAAATCCATCCTCGCTGATGTACCGTGGAGGTGGTGCCTCAAAGTCCTTTGGCTGCCGCTCCGTGGGGAGAGCAACCGCGGGCTCAGGAGGGCGAGAGACGGGGAAGACTCCTGGAAGGGGGTGATCACCGGGGAAGTCAGGTGTCGGTCGTATCGGGGACACTGGTGGAGGTCGGATACCCGTCTGCAGCTGACGGAGGCGCTCCTGTAGGAGACGAGTCTCCCGCTCCTGGGAATCATCCTCGAAGCCTGGCATGAATGGCTCGTCGTCAAGGAGATCCGCAGGTGGTGGGGAAACCACACCAGGAGGTGAAGCAGGCGGGGCACCTGTCACGGGCACCTCAGCGGAGTGCTGGGTGGAGGCCGCAACGCCGGCAGCTCCCTTAGAAATCCGCGGAGGAGCCGTGGACTGAGCGCGCAGGAGCTCAGACAGCGTGCGGATCGCGTCAGTCTACCCTCGCTGCAGACGACGCATCTCCTCCTGCTGGCTGCACAGGTCCTCAATGGCCTGCGAGCGAGGGCTCAATACTCTTGAAGAAGAGGAGGAGGGATCACCTGGTCCCTTGTCCTTGTCGTCGGGCGAACTCATGTCGCCGCTCACTATGGGATGACACGTCAAGTTTGCCGGATTTCAAAACCGTCTGTGTTTCTCGGAGAGTTGAAATGCTGGCAACTTTTGATGTTCCGGGTGAAAATTTGGCTAAGTGTAATGCTGACTTCAGCAAGTGGTTGCTGACGTCAGCATGACTTGATGACGTCAGCAATCAACAATGCTGACGTCAGCTTGTCCCCTTCTTTTTTTTTCTTGTCACAGTTCTGCCGTTGCGCGGTGGCGTGCGGTAGCTCCGTGGAAGCTGCGTAGCAGCTTCCGCCCAGCTACTGCTACAGTTGTGCTTTCAGCTGTAGTAGCTGCGTAGCTGCGTGTGCAGCGGTGGCAGCAGCGACTGCGCTGCTGCTGCTATTGCTGCTGCGCGCGGCAGCTGCTGCTGCGCGCAGCGCTGCTGCTGCTGCTGGTTGCCGCCGCCGCGCGCTACTGTTGGCTGCCGCCGCCGCGCGCTGCTACTGCTGGCGCTGCTGCGCTGCTACTGCCGCCGCGACTGCCGCTGCTTCTGCTGTGCTGCTGCCGCTACTGCGCTGCTGCTGCCGATGCTGCTGCTGCGCTGCTGCCGCCGCCGCTGCTGCCACGCTGCTGTGGCGGGCGATGCTGTTGCGCTGCTGCTGCGCTGCTGCCGCCGCCGCCTCTGCTGCTGCTGCTGTGCTACTGCGGCTGTGGAGGGAGGGGCGGCTGCAAGCACCGTAGCCGCCACACACTTCAACGTGGCGGTACGCGCCGCTGCTGCTGCCTCAGCAGCTGCGATCTCATGTGGTGGGTGAAGTACGTGGACGGCGACCGGCCGTCTCCAACAGGTCCCAGAAGGTCTGCTGCAGCGGTGACTCTCAGTGCTGCTTCTCTGCTGCGTCTCTGCTACGCAGCTCAGTGAGAACTGTCTCACTGCTCTGATACCATAAGGGAGTGTGTGGAAGCTTTCTAGCAACACAGCCGTTGACCGGGCGTCAGTGCCTGGTCAGACGGTGACGACAATCACAGGTCGTATACACAACGGCAAGGGTTTGGCTAGGAGACACAAGGTACAGTGTCAGAATGCTTCAATATAGGATACGCAGAGAGAAATGAAAACTGACAGGTCCAGGGCACAAATACCTGCCGCGGCGCACGGCGGGTGTCGCACGCGACAGTCTAAGAGCTGTCCTAAAACCGGTCCAAAACCACTATTTTGGCCGTAACTCTGTGCACACATGTCAGAATCCTACGCCATCTGAACCTAGACGTGCATAATCAAAAGACGGACGCAGCGACTGGTCACATGCATGCATCCATCGACTGACAGCGGGTATTCAATGCAAAAACATGCAAATGGGCCTCATGCCCAGTCCGCCGTCTGTCGTCGCGCCGGTGTCACCAGGGCCGCCTGCCTCAGGGATCTGCACGAGTATGGACACGGCTGAGTGGTCACAGTAAACTGTATAGGAACGGCACAAAGCACAACAGACATGCCCCACCTCACTTCGCTCGATCAGCAACGCATGCTGCTGATCAAGCATGGTAAAGCGAGTGGGCAAGGCAGACTTATTCTTTAAGTCGGCGGGTACGGCGGTCCTTACCCCCTCCGTTTATGGGTATTGTGGGTATCATGCCCCTTTCAGTATGTCTACAGCTTTTTTTGGTCTTTCGATGGTGGAAAACTGATTTAGACAACCTATAGCCTACATGTATTAATGGATTTCCCGATCAGAAGGGTTCGGACATCACTCAAGCAATGGTCTTCAACTCAATTCATCGATAACATTGGACGGCCCCAATTGCTTGAATGATGTTATGCCAAATGGAGCATAGATGCGTGAAAGCTTCCCAGCGATATTGCCACTGACTAGGCGTCAGTGCCTGGTCAGACGGTGACGACAATCACAAGTCGTGCACACAACGGCAAGGATGTTATGCCAAACGGAGCGTAGTTGTCGTTTCAGAGAGAAATGACAAATGACAGGTCCATGGCATAAGTACCTGCCGCGGCGCACAGCGGGTGTCGCACACGGCAGTGCAAGGTCAGTCCTAAAACCGGCCCAAAACCACTGTTTGGGCCGGAACTCAGCGTAGACAAGTCAGAACGCTATGCCGTCTGAACCTACACGTGCAGAATCTCAAGCCGGACGCTACGAATGGTCACATGCATGCATCCGGAAACAAACGGGGGACACACAATGCAAAAACATGCAAATCGGGCCCACAGCCCGTCCACCGAAAAAATCCTACAAGCTGCAGAAAAACTGCACAAGGTCCTAGACAACATCCAGGACTCTGGGGCGATTGTCCATCAGCTCCTAGCAGGTAGTCCACCACCAGACGACGCCCCGGTGCCACCTGGGTCCGCATCAGGGATCTGCACGAGCATGGAAACGGCCGAGCGGTCATACTAAACTGAACAGGTCGACAGGAACGTCACACATCACAACAGGTGAACACGCAGAAGTTTTTACGCTTAACACGGTTCAGAATTTGGGACACTTGAGCAATTCATAATTAGTGGAAAGTGTACTTCGATGCAAAGTGTTGAAATGATCGAACATATGTATACAAGTGTTGAGTCACGAACAAGGTAAAGTCGGGGTCGTTGGGTCGATCATCGAGAAACGCATATGGAGTCGCGTCTGAGAAAATGCGTGGAAGCTTCCTAGCAACACAGCCGCTGACTAGGCGTCAGTCTCTGGTCAGACGGTGATGACAGTCACAGGTCGTGCACACAACGGCAAGGGTTTGGCTAGGAGACACAAGACAAAGTGTCAGAATGCTTCAATAGCATATACAGAGAGAAAAAACAAATGACAGGTCCAAGGCATACATACCTGCCGCGGCGCACGGCGGGTGTCGCACGGGGCAGTCCAAGAGCTGTCCTAAAACCGTCCCAAAACCATTGTTTTGGCCGTAACTCTGCGCACACATGTCAGAATGCTACGCCGTGTGAACCTAGGTTCAACCTAGGTTCATAATCAAAAGACGAACGCTACGACTGGTCATATGCATGCATCCATCATCAGACGGTGGATATACAATGCAAAAACATGCAAATAGGGCTCATGGCCAGTCCGCCGAAAGGCGCCTACAAGCTGTAGAAAAGACAGCAGAGAGTCCCAAAAGCATCTGGGGCTTTGGATTGGTAGTTGGCCAGCTCCAAGCCGGTAGTCCGCTGCCAGTCATCGCACCGGTGTCACCAGGGCCCGCCTCAGGGATCTGCACGAGTATGGATAAGAAGATGCATAGAAGCTTCCTAGCCACACTCCCGTTGACCAGGCGTCAGTGCCTAATCAGACGGTGACGACATTCACAAGTCGTGCACGTAACGGCAAGGATTTGGCTAGGGGACACAAGGCAAAGTGTGAATGCTTCATAAGCATTTGCAGAGAGGGATAACAAATGACAGGTCGCGGAGCACAGCGGGTGTCGCACGCGGCGGTCCAAGAGCTGTCCTAAAACCGGCCCAAAACCACTATTTTGGCCGTAACTCTGCGCACACATGTCAGAATGCTGCGCCGTCTGAACCTAGACGTACAGAATCTTGAGCCGGACGCTACGACTGGTCACACGCACAAGTCTGGCATCAATCTGTGGAAGGACAATGCAAAACATGCATATCGGCCTCAAGAGCCCGTCCACCGAGAAAACTCTAGCGTCTGCAGAGAAACTGCAGAGTACCCCAGCAAGCACCCGGGACGTCATGGCAGCCGCCTGGTGGCTGCTGGCGGGTGAATCCACCAACCATTAGTGCTCCGGTGCCAGCTGGGTCCGCATCAGGGATCTGCACGAGCATGGACACGGCCGAGTGATCACAGTAAGCTATACAACGGACGGAAACAGCTCACATCACAACACTCCCCCATGACCCGATGGTACGCATGTCCATACGCGTGCAGAACTGACACATGTACACAACTAGATGTACAACAGTCCATGCTCACACACCCCACTCTCAGCCACTCTCAGGCAAGGAGCGTAGCCCGACAGAAGGAATGGCCACCATGAACTTTCCACGCGCAAGCGCCTTGGTCAAGAAGTC
>SZWC01002616.1:100130-113211 GCA_023375785.1 Penium margaritaceum
CACAACTAGATGTACAACAGTCCATGCTCACACACCCCACTCTCAGCCACTCTCAGGCAAGGAGCGTAGCCCGACAGAAGGAATGGCCACCATGAACTTTCCACGCGCAAGCGCCTTGGTCAAGAAGTCGGCCCGTTGCATGTCCGTGCCGACCCAGATTACAGAGATCACTTGTCGCTCCACAAGATCACGCACAAAGTGATGCTCAATAGCAATGTGCTTCGTGCGTGCATGAAACACACTAGAGTTGTCTACGATGGCAAGAGCACTCTGGTTGTCACAGCGCAGAACAATGCAGGGCACAGACTGACGCAACTCATGAAACAGACGCTGCAGCCACACCGTCTCAGCAGCCCCAGCACCCAGAGCAACATACTCAGCCTCTGATGAGCTACGTGCGATACAACCCTGCTTGCCACTGCGCCACGACACAGCGGTACCACCAAGCAGGAATACGTAGCCTGTCCGGCTGCGCCCATCAGGACTCCACGCCCAGTCGCTGTCTATGTAGCCGTCGACTACTACCAAACACCGCCGTCGAAAGCAGAGTCCGAGGTACAATGTGGACACCACGTACCGCACCACTCACACAGCAGCATGAAGGGCTCTCGCCCGAGGACACTGTGAAAACTGTGTAAGGAGGTTGACGGCAAAGGTAATGTCGGGTCGTGTGGTAGTGGCCAAGTACATCAAGGAGCCGATCAGGCGCAAGTACAAGGTCACGTCCACTGTCTCCCCCAGGTGTGCGGGATCATGCACCTTCAGAGCATCCTGCCCGTCAGGTGTGATGGGGGTGGAGGCTATAGGAACTGCACCCAAGAGGTCAGCAAACCGCTCCCCCACAACATGGGCGTAACGTGCCTGGTGTAACAAGAGTGTTCGTCATTGACGATCGCGCACGATCTCCATCCCGAGAAACATACCTGTAGGACCAAGGTCCTTCATCCTGTAGGCAACCTAGAGAACTGCCTTGGCCTCCTTCACGGCCTCCATAGAAGGAGACGCAATCAGGAGGTCGTCCACGTAGACCAGGATGGCAGTGAAACTGTCAGCTGTCCGTCTGAGAAAGAGGGACAAGTCAGCGTCACTCTGTACGTAACCGGCACGTGTCAGTGTACCAGTGATCTCCAAGTTCCAGTACCTGGGTGACTGTTTCAGGCCGTACAAAGCCTTGCGCAAGCGCCAGACCTTGTCACCGACCTCAAACCCAGGTGGCTGGACCATGTAGATCTCCTCCTCTAAGGTACCATGGAGGAACGCGTTGTTCACGTCCATTTGGTGCAGCTCCCAGTCGTGGTGAGCAACAATCCCGAACAGAGCGCGAGCCGTGGTCATGCGGCCAACCGGTGCAAAGGTGTCAGTGCAATCCACTCCCTCAATCTGCGAGAACCCCTTGGCCGTCAAGCGAGCCTTGTAGCGATCGAGTGTGCCATCAGGCTTCACCTTCTTGCGAATGACCCACTTGGCCTGTACAGCCCTCTGCCCAGGCGGGAGGTCGACAAGCTCATAGACACCGTGCTCACGGATGGCTCTCAGCTCATCCTCACAAGCAACACGCCACAGGTCTGCATCCTGAGCTGAGAGTGCCTCCTTCAACGTGCCTGGATCAGGCATCGTCGAGGGAGCGCTCCGGGTGGCTAAGACACACGCCTTCGGACTCGGTCTGACCGTGACAAGGTCGGCTGCGATTTCGCAAGTGACCGAGAACTCTCCAGAGACCAACTTGTGGCCGACATGACATGCTGGGTGAATCTTGGTGTAGTCTGCCTGGACACTCAGGCCAAGGGCCTTCCTGCCGGGCTCGCCACTCTCATCTGTGGATGCACGGGAGTGGGTGTGACGGAGGGGATTGATACTGGTAAGGGGTCAGGTGTACCAGAGGGGACCGGCACTGGCACCAGTATGGGATCGGGTGTGCTAGAAGAGTCTGACACCGACACAGGGTCAGGTGTGCCAGAGGGAACTGAAGCTTGTACGTGATCAGGTGTGTCAGAGGGAACTGGAGCCCGCACGGGATCTGGTGTGGAACAAGGAAGTGGCACAGGATCGGGTGTGTCGGACGGCACGGATGAGGCTACTGGACCCACAGCCACGATGGCCGGATCGTCAGCAGCCGGAGACCGGTCAGCAGGTGAGGAAGCCCGGCCGGACCCATCCGCAGGACTAGTCTCCCCCATCCGCCGGGAAGCCACACAGGTAGGAACGTGGTCGGCGGCCAGCGACAGAATGCTGGACAANAGGATCGGGTGTGTCGGACGGTACGGATGAGGCTACTGGACCCACAGCCACGATGGCCGGATCGTCAGCAGCCGGAGACCGGTCAGCAGGTGAGGAAGCCCGGCCGGACCCATCCGCAGGACTAGTCTCCCCCATCCGCCGGGAAGCCACACAGGTAGGAACGTGGTCGGCGGCCAGCAACAGAATGCTGGACAAGTCGCGGTAGGTGAGAGTCTCAAAGAAGAGAGCATCTCGAGACTCGACAATGCAATGGCAAGCAGGGTCCCAAAACCGCCAGGCCTTCGATCGGGGGGAGATGCTGAGGAAGGCACACATGCGTCCCCGAGGTGAGATCTTAGAACCCTGCTGGTCCTCGGTGTACTAGACACAAGCGAGAGACCCCCAAACGCGAGCGAGATGGAGATCGGTGCGATGGCCGAACCACAGCTCATACGGCGTGACATGGTCTGGAAGTGGACCATGCGGCAAACGGTTCCAGACCCACGTCATGTAAGAGAAGCCCTCAAAGGCAAAGGACTCCGGTAGACCGCACTCAGACCGCATAGCGTGAACCACATCCTCCATGGTGCGGTTCCAACGCTCAGACACACCGTTCTGCTGTGGTGTAGCAGGGGCGGAGAGCTGGTGAAAGATACCGTGCTCGGCAAAGTAGGCATCCATCTCGCCTAAGAACTCGCCACCACGATCTAAACGGAATGTGTGCAGAGTGTGACGAGACTGACGCTCAGCCATCACAAGCCACAGGTGGACTGCCAATGCGGCATCGCTCTTGTGGGGCAGGCTGTAGACCCACCGCATCCGCGTGAAGTCATCAGTCAGGGTGAGAACGAATCAACCCCGATCAGAGAGGGACTCGATTGGGAGAGGGCCGAGAAGGTCCGAGTGAACCAACTCAAGTGGGCACAGTGCCCAGAAGGAGGAGTCAGGGTAAGAGCAGCGATTCATCTTACCCTGGGCGCAAAAAAGACAGTCGGTCTTGGGCGGCTTCTCAAAAGAAGCTGCGTCAAGACCAAGGGCTGGCTGAGTACAAATGAGCTTGGACATAGTGTCCGAGCTCACATGGCAGAGGCGACGGTGTAACAAGCGCTGGTGTTCCGGGGAGAGAACACTAGTGACAAACACTCGCACAGAAGGGGGAGGGGAACGAGAAGCAGAGGGAGTGCAATGAGACACACGATACAGGTCATCAACAACAGAGGCACGAAGGACAATCGCACATGTGTCAAGAGCAGTCACTGTGGCAGAGTCAGCAGAGTGCTCAATAGTGAGGCCCATCCTGGTGCATGCACGAACAGAGAGCAGGCTGAGGTCAAGAGCAGGGACAAAGAGCACATCAGAAATGTACAAGGGGCAAGACGGACCATCGAACCGCACAACCCCAACTCCCTGTACAGGCAACGACTGACCAGACCCTGTGCAAACAGACCAAACAGACGCAACGGGACCCAGCACAACGAAGTCACTGCGACGACAGGTCATGTGATGAGTGGCCCCAGAGTCAATAATCCAGGTGCCACTCGGCTCACGACCAGTCGTCGACACTGAGCAACGTGCCACAGAACACTCTGCCTCTGCTGGGCGCATCTCGTCTTGCGACCGACGAAGCTCATCGGTCATGCGGGACTGCGACCGCGGGCTCACAACGCCCGAAGAGGAGGAAGAGGGATCAGCGGGTCCTTTGTCCTTGTCACGGATCGGCGCCATCGCGGTGCTCAGTATGGGGCCGAGCGTCGAAAATGCTCCAAGCAAGAAACTGACAGCGTTTCTCGAGAATTTGAGATCCTGGAAGTTTTTGACTGTCCGGCCAAAAATTTGGCCAAGTATGGTGCTAACGGCCAGAAATTTGGCTAAGTGCTGAAATTTAAAAATTTCAGCACTAAAAATTCAAGGTTTTCCAAATCAAGCAGAATTTGGACCACAGAGGCTCCTGAACATGCTGAACATGGTGGTGAAAATTTCTGTCGCAAAAAGTTGGAAAAGTGGCAAAACGTCACTTTTCCCTGTTCTGCCCGAATTTCAGCAGAAAACAAATATGCGTTGCACTTCAGTCTTTGCTGCTGGCGACAGAGCACGAAACTGAATGTGAATAGTAGCTCTGGAGAGCTTGAGAGAAGAGCTTTCCAACGCACCCTCAAACGCTGAAAACGGCGTTTGTTTGAAGCCAGGGCAAGCTCGTGCCGATGGGGAGGTGGTGGCTGACGTGATTTTCGTCTGCGGTTCCTCCACGTCCGTGCGGCTTCTAGGAAGTTGCACGGACAGGGGCAGCGGTGGCGCACACTGCTGTTGTTGCTGCTGCTGCTGCTGCTGCCATCGAGCTTGACGGCAACGGCCTCAAGGCACTTTGGCGGCTACTGTTGCTGATGTTTCTGATGCCGCCGCCGATGTTGCTGCTGCTGCTACTGCTGTGGTCAAAACTGCCAGCAATGTTGCTGCGCTGCTGGACAGCTGCTATGGCGCTGCTGCGCTGGTGTGCTGCTACACTGCTGCACCCCTCCTGCACGACTCCTCTGTCACACAGGTGTTGCGGCCTACACCTTGCAATGGCGCAGGTTGGTGGGTCCTCCCAGGACCTGTCGCTGCTGCTGTGTGCTGTTGCCGCTGCTGCTGCTCACTGCTATTGCGATTGCTGCATCTCTGCTGTGCAGCACAACAAGCTCTGGCTTGTTGCTCTGATACCATAAGAAGATGCATAGAAGCTTCCTAGCCACACTCCCGTTGACCAGGCGTCAGTGCCTAATCAGACGGTGACGATAGTCACAAGTCGTGCACGTAACGGCAAGGGTTTGGCTAGGGGACACAAGGCAAAGTGTCTGAATGCTTCATAAGCATTTGCAGAGAGAGATAACAAATGACAGGTCCATGGCATAAATACCTGCCGCGGCGCACANTGTTGCCGCTGCTGCTGCTCACTGCTGCTGCGATTGCTGCATCTCTGCTGTGCAGCACAACAAGCTCTGGCTTGTTGCTCTGATACCATAAGAAGATGCATAGAAGCTTCCTAGCCACACTCCCGTTGACCAGGCGTCAGTGCCTAATCAGACGGTGACGATAGTCACAAGTCGTGCACGTAACGGCAAGGGTTTGGCTAGGGGACACAAGGCAAAGTGTCTGAATGCTTCATAAGCATTTGTAGAGAGGGATAACAAATGACAGGTCCATGGCATAAATACCTGCCGCGGCGCACAGCGGGTGCCGCACGCGGCGGTCCAAGAGCTGTCCTAAAACCGGCCCAAAACCACTGTTTTGGCCGTAACTCTACGTACACATGTCAGAATGCTGCGCCGTCTGAGCCTAGACGTGCAGAATTTCAAGCCGGAAGCTACGACTGGTCACACGCATAAGTCCGGCATCAATCTGTGGAAGGACAATGAAAAACATGCAAATTGGCCTCAAGAGCCTGTCCACCGAGAAAACTCTAGCGTTTGAAGAAAAACTGCAGAGTACCCCAGCAAGCACCCGGGACGTCATGGCAGCCGCCTGGTGGCTGCTGGCGGGTGAATCCACCAACCATCAGCGTTCCGGCACCAGCTGGGTCCGCATCAGGGATCTGCATGAGCATGGACACGGCCGAGTGGTCATATTAAACTGTACACGAACGTCACAAATCACAACACTCTCCCATGACCCGATGGTACGCATGTCCATACACGTGCAGCACTGGTACAAACACAATAGTGAGTGACACAAACAGATGAGGCATAGACGCATATCCCACACTCAACCACCCTCAGGCATGGGTCGAAGCCCAACACAACGAATGGCCACCAGGAATACTCCGCAAGCTAGTGCCTTCGTCAGGAAATCAGCACGCTGCATGTCAGTGCCAACCCACATGACGGAGATCACGCGTCACTCCACTAGATCACGAACAAAGTGATGCTCAACCACTATGTGCTTTGTGCGAGCATGAAAGACACTGGAGTTCTTTACAATGGCGAGAGCACTCTGGTTGTCGCAACACAGCACAATGGCGGGTACTGAATGCCCAAGCTCAAGAAACAAGCGCTGCAGCCATACTGCCTCAACAACCCCTGCGCCCAAAGCAACGTACTCTGCCTCCGACAAACTACGTGCGATGCAGCCCTGCTCCCCGCTTCGCCAAGACAGAGTAGTACCACCGAGCAGAAACACGTAGCCAGTAGGGCTGCGCCCATCTGGGCCTCAAGCAACAAGCCTCACGACCGGAGGAAGAGGAAGAGCAAGGGGAGGAGGGCCGAGCGATGGGATACAAATCATCTATGACTGAAGCACGCAGGACGACAGTGCGGATGTCAGTAGCAGTCACAGTCGCTGAGTCATTGGTATGCTCCACAGAGAGACCCATTAGGGTGCAGGCACGCACAGAAAGCAAGCTGAGCTCAAGATCGGGCACAAACAACATGTCGGAAAGGTACAAGGGGCCAGACGGACCATCGAAGCATAAAACCCCAACACCATGGATTGGCAAGGACTGACCAGATCCTGTACGAACGGAACGCACAGACGTGACAGGATCGAGAACAACAAAGTCACTACGATGGCACGTCATGTGATGGGTGGCACCAGAATCCATGATCCAAGTGCCACCGGAGTCACGGCTAGTGGACGTCACTGTACAACGAGCAATGGAACACTCGGCATCAGAGGGACGCTGAGCCGTCAATGGGGAGGAACGACGCACAACACAAAGATGAGACTCATGAATCCACTCGGTGCAGTCAGGCCCATCATCATCACATGCAGACTATGCTCCCCCACACGCGTTGTCACGAGCCACAGGTTCGGACGAACAAGCAGTCTGTGAACCACTCGATGATGACAACACACTCGCACCTCCCTGAAAGCGGAGCGCCAGAAGGTGGCAAAGCTCGGCGATGGTGCAGTCGCGCGGGTCCGGATCGCTACTGCTCACCGGTGAGGAGGTAGGAACAGCTGCAGTCGTGGCCGCAGCGCGTCTGGAGGAGGATGCGGGTGACGTGCCAGATGTGAAACGGAGAGCATGAGCAGCTTGGAGCCCACAAGTGATCCGCGCCCAGTCAAGCGGCTGCTGGCACTCGGTGTAGCGATGGGCACCTCCATAGTTGTAGCAGTGCATAGAACGGCCACTGCTACCACTGGATGACGACTACTATTGACCTGATCCACGCTTCCTATTCTTCTTCTTCCCCTGGGCGGCTGTTGCAATGCCCTGTATTTGCGTGGGTGTAGACGGGGTCGAAGAGGAAGAGGAAAACAAGGAAGTGATGGAGGAGGAAGAGGGAGACTGTAGGAGGGAAGATGGTGGTGATGCGATGGCTGCTGCAGCGAGGGAAGTCTCGTGATGGGCTACGGCTGTCTCGCGGGCTGAGGTCACCTGAAGGAAGAGCTTATGCGCCCAAGGAAGCAGCTGTAGAGTGGCTGAGAAGGGCTCAAGGACAGCGTCCCTGTACCGTGTGAAGATGTCGGTGTAATCGAGGCAAACTCCGAGCATAATCGTACGAAGCGCCCACAGCTGTGTGCCTCTTGAGGTCCCCAAGCGCGTGTAGATGTGCATGGCGCGTTGCTAGTATTCCGCTGCAGGCTCCGCAGAACCCTGACTTAGCGAATGGAAAGCACAAATGTGTGATGCACGAGTGGTGTGCGTATCTTCTGCCAGCAAGGATAAGGCCACATCCGAACCTCCACGGGGATCGGTGCCTGTGCCTGTGTCGGCCTCGCCTAGGAAGGGGCGGAAGTCGACGACGGTCTCGTGTGGCATGGCGTAGAGGAGTCCGCGCATGGCCCGGGCTGCTGTCAGTACCTGTGCTGGGTCTGTAGGCTGGTATGGGCTGTGGTAGTAAGGCCACACTCCCTCAAAAGTAGCCCACACCTGAAACAGGATCTCCCAGTAGTCGAAGCCATCATCACTGATGTACCGTGGAGGTGGTGTCTCAAAGTCCTTGGGCTGCCGCTCCGTGGGGAGAGCAACCACAGACTAAGAAGGACGAGAGACAGGAAAGAATCTTGGAAGAGGATGGTCATCGGGGTAGTCAGGTGACGATCGTATCGGGGAAAACGGAGGAGATCGGAATTGTCTTAGTGCTATGATACCATGAGAAAATGCGTGGAAGCTTCCTAGCAACACGGCCGCTGACTAGGCGTCAGTGCCTGGTCAGACGGTGACGACAGTCACAGGTCGTGCACATAACGGCAAGGGTTTGGCTAGGAGACACAAGACAAAGTGTCAGAATGCTTCAATAGCATATGCAGAGAGATATGACAAATTACAGGTCCAAGGCATAAAACCATTGTTTTGGCCTTAACTCTGCGCACACATGTCATAATGCTACGCCGTCTGAACCTAGACGTGTAGAATAAAAAACGGACGCTACGGTTGGTCATATGCATGCATCTATCATCAGACGGTGAACATACAATGCAAAAACATGCAAATAGGGCTCATGGCCTGTGCGCCGAAAGGCGCCTGCAAGCTGTAGAAAAGACAACAGAGAGTCCCGAAAGCATCTGGAGCTTTGGAACGGTAGTCGGCCAGTTCCAAGCCGGTAGTCCGCCGCCAGTCGTCGTACCACGGGCCCGTCTCAGGGATCTGCACGAGTATGGATACGGCCGAGTGTTCACAGTAAACTGTACACAAACGTCACAAACCACAACAGCGTCGTGAGTGGTCGGATTCGAGAATCTCCGCGAAGAAGTCACGTGGCTCCGAGGATTGATGACGACGATGCGAAATGTTTTTCGATGATTCTTGAAAGTTGTCAGAGTTTTCAAGAAGTGCAAGAAGGATCACGCGAGGGCGAGGGCACTTGGCCGGATCGCCCTCGACCGTCAAAGTGAAAATCGAGGTCTTGACGTGCGGTGAGCTATTTGTGTAATAACATAAATACCCACTCGGGAAGATCAGGGACTCGTGTATGTCTGGCACGTAACACTCCCCACCCCCCCGCCCACCTTTAGTCACGACGTCCCGGCACACGTAGAGATGACGGCGGTAATATCCGTCGATGAGGTGATCAATGTCTCGGAAGTTGGCATAGGATTCCAAGCTGTTATGCACGACGTCATAGCCGTGCCATTTGACAATACCCTATCAACTTTGATATTCGATTTTAACCTTTTTTCCCTAATCGAATGTCGCCGAATTCGACGCTTCGACGAATTTATAGAGGCATGAAATATATTACTATCCTCAAAAATCAAATTTAAAGTACCATCATGAAACTTTAGGGTACGGGTTCTTGTGGCGTATTGCTTAGTTGTTATGGGTGAAGGAGTGACTTAAAACCTGGTCTTTCCTGATTGCATTGAGTCAGAAAGTGCATTTCATTTCGGCGAGGGAAGTGGACACGAGCACATAGGAAAAAGAATTTTGCACGTTCAAACATGAGGTCATGCAAGGGAACAACAACCGTCCCTATTGCATAATGAATCAACCGTCCCTGTCACTCGTGATAGTTCTTGGCACACTCTATAGCCGCACGATGCTATTTAAAAACAATTGCGCTATTCCCTTAGCGGCGACAGTGGTCACAGTTAGAATAAAGTGAGATATCTTGGATAACCTGTCGACAACCACGACGATTGCATCATATCCCTAGGGTGTGACTAGTAGTCCTGTGACAAAGCCCATAGAGATGTTGTTCCATGGCTTCGTCAAAGTGGGGAGCGGCTGCAGAAGTCCAGGTGGCCGTGTGCAATGGGATTTTTGTGGCTGACACGTGTCATAGGATTTGCGGAAGTTGGCCACGTGAGATTCCATCTTGTCCCATGAGTAATATTTTGCCAGCTTCTTCAACATCTTGTCTTCTCCAAAATGTCCACCTGGACCGATGTCGTGGCACTCTTTCAGAGGCGTGTGGCGGAGTTCATCATTTGGGGGAACGAAAATCTGGCGAGTGAATCGTCGTCGTCAATAGGTGTTTCCTGCCAGAATTTGGCCTTGTCGTATCCTCCATGCTAGTCATAGCCTCGTGTGAACCACAACTTGAGATGCGGATCTCGCTATAGTTGTAGCATGCTACCTCAGTCATAAGTTCTGGTCGGCGGCTCAGCGCGTCTGCCCTAATGGTTTTACTAGGCTCGTACTCCATATCGTAGTCGAACCCATATTCGAGGAACTCCACGCATCGAGTTTAACGTCGACTGGGGTTCGGCTGTGTCTTCAAGTATTTCAGCCTATTTTGGTCGGCACTCAGAATTCATGGGCGGCATTCCACATAGCACCACCAGGTCTTAACTGAATGTACGGCCGTCAGCATCTCCTTTTCGTGTACGTCGTAGTTGACTTTTTGTCCACGTAGTTTTCTTGACATGTATGTGATCAGTTGCTCTCTGTTGTCATCCTCTTGTAGGGGGACTGTGCCAATGGCTCAATCTGAGGCGTCCGTAGCCATGACGTAGTCGACCATTGGATCAGATAATCGTAGGGTTCTTGTCGACGTCTGAACGTTCCGCAAAGCGGTGAGCGCTTCTTGTTCGAGGTCTCTCCGCCGACACTCATTTTCTTTTTGAGCGAGGTCAGAGAGAGGCATTGACAATCGGTAGTTGTGCCATGCAAAGCGCCAGTAGCAATCGTAGAAGCCGAGAAAAACTTGAACATCTCGAACATTGGTCGGCGTCGTCCAACCAACGACTGATCCCACTTCTTTTGGATCCATGATGATCCGCCCGCCGTTGATGACGTGACCTGAAAACTTTATCAAACAGTGAGTGATTGCACTTTGAGAGTTTTCCAAATTTTTCTCTTTCTGTAAAACTACGATAACTTTTCGAAATATTTCCATCGTCCTCCTCCGGCGTGCGACTGTGCACTGGTGTGTCGTCAAGGAACACCATGACAAAATCGTCAAGGTACAGGCGGAAAATGTTGTTTATGTTGGCTCTAGTGGGTGTGGAGGCACCCTCGAGGATGCCTAGTTCTCACTGAAGCACGCTACCAGTGTTTGGGGCAGCCAATGGACACCAATGGTGAAGAGTGTGGAGCACAAGGATCACGGATGTGAGTGAGCAGAACTCGTTGCATTCAGTAGATCTGAATCGAAACACGTTTTTGTTGGTTAGCATAGTAAGATTATATTTCATTATTATAGCCTGTGATCTACGCTTTCCAACGGATCCAAGCACGCCCAAATCGGAGCAGTAGGGCCCCTGCTACGACCGTCGAAGTAACCCTTGGTGCAGCCGAGCTGCCCACCATGCCCACAAACGGGAGTGACGGGAGGCCCTTCGACGGTGGCCTGTCGAAGCGCTCTTCCTGTAATTCCAACGTGGGGAGGGGCTCTCCCTGGTCCAGGAGACCATCCACATCCATTTCTTTATAGCCTATGTGCCTTTGGAGCCCATTGGAGACGAACTAGGATCACTGGCGGTGGATTATCCCGCCACCTCTGGCGGGTACCAGATTCCACACGCTCAACACCCGATTTTCGGGCTAGGCTAACTTTCTGAATACTCACTCAAATCGAGCAATTAAAAGCTCGACCCTGCATGGAAAAATCCAAGGGATCCAAATCTAAAGTCAGATAAGGTGTTCGACCACTCCTCAGTGTTCGAACCAGGGAGTACGATCAACGGCACTTATGGCAAGGGGCACACCATGTCAACAATATCCCCCTTGCACCGCAGCCTTGATGCCCTGTCCTTGGAACCTATAGGATTTTAAACTTCACGGCGCAGACCAAGATCCATGCAGCTTACGTCGTGCCTGTCCTTGGGCTGTGCCTTGGTCATGGCATCGGCGAGCATGCGCTTAGTGCCTCAATGCACAATAGTCGCATCTCCCTTCGCCACCAAGTCCCGCGCGTAGTGATGACGGATCTCGATGTGCTTGGTTCTCCTGTGCAGCACTGGGTTCTGGGTGAGGCTGATGGCACTCATGTTGTCAATGTTGAGTACCGTCGGCTTCCTTTGCGGCACGCCGATCTCTTTTAGCAGCCGCCGCAGCCACACCGCCTCCTTTGCAGCTTTGGCGAGTGCAATGTACTCCGCTTTGGTGCTGGATAGTGCAACACAGTCCTACTTCCTGCTTGTCCATGAAACTGCTACACCACCATGCACAAACACGTACCCCGACGTTGATTTCTGTCATCCACATCACCAGCCCAGTCGGCATCCGAGTAGCCGACCAACTCGAGGGAGTCGTCACGTGCTCCCCCTCCAAACACGAGGCGCGATTGTTTTGTTGCCTTGAGATAGCGGAGGATCCACTTCACCACTTGCCAATGCAACGGCCCGGGGTCAGCAACATAGCAACTCACTTGGCCCTCCGCAAAGGCCAGGTCGGGCCGCGTCCCCACCATGGCGTACATGATGCTCCCCACTGCGGACTGGTATGGCATACCTGCCATCTCCTCCTTCTCCTCATCCGTACTCGGCCCCATGCTTGAGCTTAGCTCACATGTGGTGGTCATGGGTGTGCCAATGGGGTTGCACTCCTCCAAGTTGTAGCGACGCAGCACCTCTTGCACGTACTTTGCCTGCCCCATCTCCAGCGTGCGTGCCTTGCGATCCCTCTTGATGGCAACGCCGAGGTAGTACTCGAGCTTGCCCATGTCGGTCATTTTGAACCGACCGTCCATCTGCCGCTTCATGTTCACCAACTCCTTCATGTCCGATGACATAAGGATGAGGTCATCCACATATAGGACCACGATCTGGTGCAAACCCGGCTGCTTTCGCACGTACATGCTTTGATCCGCCTCGCAGCGCTTCAAGCCAAGCTCGGCCATGAAGCCGTCCATTTTCGGGTACCACATGAGTGGCGCTTGCTTCAGTCCGTAGAGCGCCTTGCGAAGCCGCCACACCTTCCCCGGCGGCGCGTCCACCCCCTCTGGCACCTCCATGAGGACCTCCTTGTCCAGGTCGCCGTTGAGAAACGCGGTTTTCACGT
>SZWC01002616.1:113216-147505 GCA_023375785.1 Penium margaritaceum
TGAGGTCATCCACATATAGGACCACGATCTGGTGCAAACCCGGCTGCTTTCGCACGTACATGCTTTGATCCGCCTCGCAGCGCTTCAAGCCAAGCTCGGCCATGAAGCCGTCCATTTTCGGGTACCACATGAGTGGCGCTTGCTTCAGTCCGTAGAGCGCCTTGCGAAGCCGCCACACCTTCCCCGGCGGCGCGTCCACCCCCTCTGGCACCTCCATGAGGACCTCCTTGTCCAGGTCGCCGTTGAGAAACGCGGTTTTCACGTCCATGTGGTGGACCTCGTAGTCGCGCGCCACCGCCACCGAGAGGATGGAATGGATGGAGGCGAACTTCACCACTGGTGCAAAGGTTTGTTTGTAGTGTTCACCCTTCCGTTAGACGTACCCCTTTGCCACCAGCCGCGCCTTGTACCGCTCCACCTTCCCCTCCTTGGTGAGCTTCTTCTTGAAGAACCACTTGGAGCCGATGATTTTTCTACCCTCCGGCCTGTCAATCAGCTGCTAAGTGCCGTTCTCTTCGTGGGAGGCGAGCTCAGATTTTATGGCTCCCTCCCACTCAGCCCCGTCCTTCTGCGGCAACGCCTCCTTGACGGTCTCGGGCTCCTCTTGCGCAAAGAAAACTTGAGCGAATCCAGTCAAGGTGCCCTGCGCGGCATCGTACCATTTTGCTGTCCTTCTTGCGTGTCCGCTTCTTCGGGGCTGCTGCTGTTGAGGCTGCTGCTGCTGTTGCTACCGCTGCTACTACTGCTGCTGCTGCTGCCCTCTCATGGCGCCACTCGCATTGCTGGCCTCCTCCCCCTCTCTCGGGGACCGTGGAGATGCGGACTCAATACCCGCCTCCTCGTTCAGCTCCACTGCTGCCGGCGCTTCGGACTCAATGTCCGACTCGGCTGACTGCATATCAGCCACTCCCCCATCCCGTGGATGGTTCCCGCCGGTTGGAGCCTCTCGGACGTCACCCTCTTTTGCGTCCTCCGGCGTCTCCCCCTCGAGGAGTGGTAGCTACTCCCCACGCTTGGAGAGACCCGTGTCCTTGTCCGTCCAACGGCTATCCTCGTTGAACGTGACGCCGTGACTCTTCACGATCTGCTGCCTCCGTGGGTCAAAGAGCCGGTACGCCTTGCTCCCGCTCTTGTACCCGATGAAGATGCACCGGCGAGTCCGCGGGTCCAGCTTGCCCCGCCCCTCCCTTGCCTGCATAACACCATGTGTAACACAACCGAAAGTGCGGAGGTGTGCCACAGTTGGCTTCCTCCCGCTCCACACTTCTTGTGGCGTCTTCCACACCTTGGACTCTGCGTGCTTTAGCGGCTTTGTTGGCGTGAGGTTCATGATGTACGCCGCAATCTGTACCGCCTTATTCCAGTACAAGTGTGCGAGGCCGGCATCGCTCAACATGGACCGGACCATGTTGAGGATGGTGCGGTTCGCCCACTCGGCGACACCGTTCTGCTGCGGAGAGTGTGGCGTAGTTTTCTGCCACGCGATCCCCTTGCTCTTCATCCATTCTGAGCAGCCCTCATACTCGCCGTCATTGTCGCTCCGGAACGCCTTCACCTTCAAGCGTGTTTGTCGCTCCACTGCCACCACAAACTCCTGCATACAAGTCAGGACATCACTCTTCCTCTTGATGATGTAGAGGTAGAGCTTGCGGTTGTGGTCGTCGATGAAGGTGACAAAGTAGCTAGCGCCCCCGATGGAGCTCTCGAATGGTCCACTCACGTCAGTGTGGACCACCTCCAGCTTCACCGATGCACGCATCCCTTTGCCATCAAACGGCTGCCGTGTCGCCTTGCCCACCACGCACGGCTCACACACGGCATTCTTGGCTGCATCGAGGCCCTTGACCTCAAGGCCCCACACCACTTCCTTCTTTGCCATATCCCTCATCGTTGAGGGAGCGATGTGACATAGGTAGCAGTGCCATAGGTCCAGATTTCCTTCATCCTTTGTCACGAGGTTGACGGCGTCAGTCCTCACTGCATCGGCAAGAACCTTGGTATGAAAAAGGTACAGGTCCTCCTCCCTCTTGCCTCGTGCAATCACCTCGCGATCCCCCTCCTTCCGGATGATGGCCTCTCTTTTGTTGAAGAGCACCTCAAGCCCCTTGTCGGTAAGGCGGCTCACTGACAGTAGGTTTGTCCCAAAGTTGGGCATGTGGAGCACGTCGTACATGGTGCACGGAATGACTTTCCTGTTCACCATCGACTTAATGCGAACATTGCCTTCACCCGCGGCCAACTCCATTTTGCCTTTGGCCACTGTCATGCGCCGCTCGGTGGCGCCGTAGGTGACGAACGCCGCCTGGTTGCATTGTGTGTGGCGGCCTGATCCGGAGTCGATCACCGTGACCTCCGGATCTGTCAAGTCAGTACATTCCCTAGCCATCATGGCTTGGGTGTCCTTCTTCCCGCCCTTCCTGGGCTGGTCCGACTTCTTGTTGGGGCAATCGCGTGCGTAATGGCCCTGTTTGCCACAATTGTAGCACTCCCCCTTGTTATCATCTCTCTTGGTATCCTGGTTAGCACCCTTCCCCTTCTTGCTTCCACCTTGAGGGCGGACGGCATAGGTGGAACTTGACGTTGCCCCGCTTTCTCTCCCACCACGCCGCATCCATTCATTACGGACGTACTCAGCCACCTTCGGGTACTTCAGCTCATCGGCGGACCAGCCGCCCACGATGGTGATCATGGGACTCCAACTGTCCGGCAAGGCCAGAAGGAGGATCATGGCTTGCAGCTGAGGGTCAAACTTCCAACCGGTGGCTACGCACTCGGAAGTGAGGGACTCAATCTACTGCAGGATGTGCATAATGTCGTCGCCTTCGTTGGCTCGGAGGGTGACAAGCCTCTTGAAGACGAAGAGCTGGTTAGCGAGGTTGGTGGACTGGTAGATGGTGCAGAGTTTCTTCCAGGCTTTTGCGGCCTCCGTGCATCCTTGAATGAGTGCGTGCTGCGGCGGAGCAAGCACTAACACCAACAATGCAAGCGCCTTCTTATTGCGCTTCTTATACTTGTCCACTTCCTCCGGCGTCGCGGTATCCGAAGGCGCGGTCTCTTCACCCTTGACCAGCTCAAGCAGGCCCTTGTCACCAAGGTAGACCTCAAACTGCCACCTCCACGAAAGGAAGCCGTTCCCATCAAACTTGGAGACGGCGCCAATGCTCTCTTCCTTGGTCGTTGCCATGGCGCGCAGCGGTAACGTGAAAGATGATTAGCTAGGGTCCTTCTAGGCACGTAGGCCCATAACCCTTTGTTGGCTCTAGTGGGTGCGGAGGCACCCTCAAGGATTCCTAGCTCTCACTAAAGCACGCTACCAGTGTTTGGATTAGCTAATGAACACCAATGGTGAAGAGTGTGGAGCACAAGGATCACGGATGTGAGTGGGCAGAACTCGTCGCATTCAGTAGATCTGAATCGAAACACGTTTTTGTTGTTTAGCATAGTGAGATTACATTATATTCTTATAGCTTGTGATCTAAGCTTTTCAATTCATCCAAGCACGTCCAAATCGGAGCAGTAGGGCCCCTGCTACGGCCGTCTAAGTAACCCTTGGTGGAGTCGAGCCGCCCACCATGCCCACGAACGGGAGTGACGGGAGGCGCTTCGACGGTGGCCTGTCGAAGCGCCCTTCCTGTCATTCCAACGTGGGGAGGGGCTCTCCCTGGTCCAGGAGACCATCCACATCCATTGCTTTATGGCCTATGTGCATTTGGAGCCCATTGGAGACGAACTAGGATCACTAGCGGTGGATTATCCCGCCACCTATGGCGGGTACCAGATTCCACACGCCCAACACTCGATTTTTGGGCTAGGCTAACTTTCTGAATACTCACTCAAATCGAGTGATTCAAAGCTCGATCCTGCATGGAAAAATCCAAGAAATCCAAATCTAAAGTCAGATAAGGTTTTCTACCACTCCTCAGTGCTCGAACCAGGGAGAACGATCAACAAAACTCATGGCAAGGGGCACACCATGTCAACAGTTTATTGCATGCATGAATGTCAGCAGGGTATTTGTATGTCCAAACGGAATTACCATGAACTTGAAGTTTGGAATGTTGTATTCTTGATGTTGGCATCTGCCACGCGAATATGGTGATAACCACCACGGTCGATTTTGGTGAAATCTTGAACCTATAAGAGTTGGTCGAAAAGCACGTCGACTCGGGGGAGAGGGTAGGAGGTACTGATGGAAGCGTCGTTCAACGCCCGGTAGTCCACGCACATCTGCATTTTGTTTTCACAAATGGTACAGGTGCGGCATACAATGCTGTGGATGGGTGGATAAATCCTTGACCGAGCATCTTGTCGAGTCATTTTTTTTAGCTCGGTCAGTTCGTGATCGTTCATTCGATAGGCTCCTTGAACTACGGATCGGCTACCTGATTTTAGCTCGATGCGATGGTGGATGTCTTGTTTAGGTGATATGGTTTTTTAGACTTCGTTGAGGAAGACATCTGCAAACTCTTGGATGAGTGGTGCGAACGCTTCGGGTACCATCAGGAACTGTTTTTATGCCAATGAGACTTGTGAGGCCGATGTGAGTGATGAGTCAGCTACTGCCACTTCGGCTTCCCCCATTGGCTCACGATGCACGAGTTACGCACGAGCTCCTTGTTGTATGCAGTATTTGGCCACGTAGAGCGGCCTCAGCTGTACACGTTATCACTTTTTGGCTACCCTGTCTTCCCTTGCCTCCGCAACCTCTACTTCTTTTGTTGTCGTCTTTTGTCCCACGCGTGAAAGATGTCGCTTGGCACCGCCAATTTCAACGCAGACGTCGTTACTGTTCTGGTCAATCTACGCATTGTATCAGTGTAGGAAATCTTGTCCATGAATGATTTTATGGTCACTCATTGGACACGTCTTCCAGGCTGTTACATCCCGTATATCTCCCACTTGTACTTGTAGTGGTTCTTGGAGTCTCCGTACTTACAGTCTCCCATCGACGGGTTTTCCTTCCAACACCCCTGGTTTGGTCTACAAACCCAACTTACGACCCATGTCATTGCTTACGAAACTGTGAGACGCTCATCCATTCAATAGTGCTAGTACCGCTCTATGGCTTTTGCATCCTCAAGGTAGCACTCTTAGCAGCATCGTCGATTGGTTGTCCTCATACCCCTCGTCGAACTTTGCAATGTTCGAAACTGTTCACAACATCGTAGGCCGTTCAGGTGAGCGACCGTCCGCCACATATCACTTCTCTCTGTTGAAAACAGGATCAAGCCGTCAGAGATCTTGAATTCATTGCACGAAGAATCATGCACCAGCAGCGTTGAACAAGAGTCTGGAAGAATCTTCTTTAACTCCAGCTACTGGGTACAGAATCTATCACAAGTATTGAATCGTGCAAGTGTGCTAGGAACAGTTGAATGATCACACAAGATTGGTGAACTATATGGGTGGGGTGAGTTCTGTTGCAACGTGAGCAGAGATGTCGGCACCTTTGAGGACTCTCGTGAGAAGGATAGGGAGCGAGATGTTCATCCCACGTCCACAGCTAGAGGTAAAGGAATTGAGTGAGGTCGAACTCCTGCCCTGCTACTATTTTTAAAGCACACTAGGAGCACTATCTCCTGGAGTTACTGAGATACCCCCTTTTATTCATGGGATACCCAACTTCAGTTGGAATCTGCCGGGTTGTGATGGCAACCTTTCAACATACCCCTCCGTGCCACACAAGCCGGCAACCTTGCCCCACCCCTCCGTTTGAGCCGACTGGTTCATCTCCTCGGATGTGATGTTGATGGTAGGTTCAAGTCCTGCAATGTCGTAATGCGGTCGAGGAGTTGCGGCGCTGACCGCTTCTTGCTGATTTGGTGCGGTCGGCCGTTACAACCATCTGTAAGCTTCTGCAGGTTACCGCGAGCTTCTCCAAGCTGCTCATTGCTGCTGCAAGCTGCTGCAAGCCACTGATCTTTGCTGCTTGCAGCGGACGTTGCTTTCGACTTCATGCTGCAGTCTTTGGCTTGCTGTTGGTGATTTCCACTGCCGTATGTTGAACCTGCTCACCGCTGTAGCTTGTCACTGCTCGCTGTTGCGTGCCGCTGTTTGACGTTTTTGGTCGTTGAAGCATGGTGCTGTACGCCGACGCTCTCTGCTGCTGTTTTGCCGCTACTCGCCTCTGCTACTGCTGCTCACCGTTGCTCTCCGCTGCTCACTGCTACTCGCCGCTCTTTGTCGCTGTTTGCCGCTGTTTGCCGCTGTTTGCTGTTGCGCACCTCTGCTTGCCGCTGAAGCTACTGGTGTTGCTCGCCGCTGCTGTTGTTGCCTGCCACTGCCGATGTGGCTCATTAGTGCTCGCCACTGCTCATCACTGTTCGTCTCTATTTGCGACTGCTTCCGCTGCTGCTCGCCAGGGCTGCTTGTCGCAGCTGCTTGCCGCTACTGTTCGCTGCGTATCGCCGTTGCCCTCTGTTCTGCTGCATTGCGCTGCTCCCCTGCAGCTCGCTGCTTGTTCACGTCCACTCACCTTTGCCTTCCGCTGCCCACCGCTTCTGGCTACTCATCACCGCTGCTCACTGCTGCCGGTCGCGGTTCCGCTGCTCAATGCTGCTTCACACTCCGCGTTGCCACTTCTGCTTGGCCGTCGCCTCTGTCCGGCCGCTGCCAGGCCACTTCTACAAGCCCAGCTGTTAGTGGCCTCCCGCTGTTTGCTTCTGCTTACCACTGCTCACCGCCGTTAACCGATGTTCGCCGCTGCTTCGCACCACTGAAGCTGTCCCGTAGAATACATGAATGCCGCTCGCAGGTGTGGCGCTGATGTGTAGCTACCGCTTTCTTGCTCCCTGTGGAAGCTCGCCATAGCTTCTTGCTGCTTCTTTCTGCGAGCTCCTTGCCGTTCGCCTTGCTGTCTCGCTGCGTCTGCTTCCCGCAGCCCAAAGCGCCTCACATTTGCTTCTGCTCCACTTCCAATCGTGCCGCTGATCTGTTCCTGGTCCCCTGAAGTCACTTCCTTCGTTTTGTTCCATCAAGGCAGTCCTGTTTGCTTTGCAATCCCTGTAGTGTGCCCTCGTTCACTGAGCATGAGCCCTTTCCATTCCCCTCCGCAACAACCAGCCCGCACTCAATGCGCCAAATGGCACGCCCTCCTCCAGCCCCAACGCCTCATATGGGGGGAACTGGAGATCAAAGTAAAGAAAAAGAACAAAGATAAACATCTTCTGCTCATGGCCGTCGGTGGAGGGGTTCGCAATCACACAAGTGTCCCCTCTGTGCAAACCCATCCACCATCGTTATAAGAGAGAGAGATAGCAAGTGTCGAACCACGTCCAGAAGGGATTGACAAAAAGCATGGAGGATGGATGGAATGGAGATGTAGAAGATGTAGAAGTTGATGTCACGTGAGGATGGACGACAAGATCTTCATTTAGATTGGGTGAAGTTGCAGGTGCGCTAGCACTGGATGTTGCCACACTAGTAGCATCAGAAGCAGGTGGAACGTCAATTGCAGCTGGGACTGAAGGTACTGTCTTGAAAGTTGGAACACAGGATTTGGATTTGGGCGATACAGGTGATAAAAATGAAGGAATGATCTCAGGAGGAGGAATGAGGGACTCCGAAAATGGGTTGGGGGCAGTAGCAATGTTTGGTGAAAGTGCTGTGAAGATCGGGGATGAGGTAAGTTCTGTGGTTACTCCTGTGGTAGTAGTTGTTGAGATATGGTGTGAGTTGACTGAGTCTGAAGAGAGTGAAGTGGATGTAGACGTAGTTGCAGCTGTTGATCCCTTTAAGGAGCAGAAGGCAACTTCCTCAAGAATAAGGTCGCTTGGGGTATTACTTGTTGTTGCAGCTGCAGAAGCTGGCACTTGTGCTTGCATGTCTGTCAGAGTTGAATTTGATGTTACATTTGTCTTACTCCCACCTGTGGAGACTGTTTTCTGAGCACAAGAAGCTTCTCTTTTGGGAGAAAGAATGCCTTGAAGTGCTGGTACCAAAGCTGCTGCAATGGCTTCTGCAGTTGACGGCTGTTGCTGCTTTCTGCGGCTGCTGCTGTTGCTGATGTCTGCCTCTATTGTCAATGTTGATGAATCAGATCCTTTCTCCTGTATCTGCTGTTGGTTTTTCCGCTTGTTTTGAAGAAGAGGACAAAAGCGCCGGACGTGGCCGTAGCCTTTGCACTTCCAGCAGTTGCCTTGAAAATTATGCCGTCTCTTGGCACCCAGTTCAATTTTCAGTCGTGGTGCTTGCACTGTTCTTGAGCTGCCTCCAAACCTTGTAAGTTTCAGTGCCAAATCTGAAGGTCCAGTGAGACCAAGATCATGTTTGTCTGCACATGTTACTTCACTGATAAGCGATTGAAGATCCGAGAAGTCTTCAGATTCTGAATAGGAGTAGCTCGAATCCTCAGGTTCTGAGAAGCGTAGAATGTAGTTGTCACGTCCTACACCATGGAGCCGACCTGGAAGTGATTGGAGAAGATTTAAAGCAAACTCTCTTGGTGAAACGTAATCACCAAGTTCTCGCAGTTGATCAGCAATTGTTTTGAGGAACAAGATATGATCTGCAATCTTCTGGTGTCTTTTGACTCGGGCAAAGCTAAATGCCATCCGTAGCTCATCAATCATAACTGGGTCCATTTTGAGGATNGTTGGGTTGTTCTCAGTGAGCAAGATCCTGTACTTCAGTGCCACGTGCTTCCCCAGCAATGAGAAGGCGATGTCTTGCCTTCGTTTGAGCTGCATGTTAGAGAGCCGCTGACTGCACGGATCTCTTTCAACCACATCCCACACATCTTGAGATAAGAATAGCAATTTCATCTCAAATGCCCACTGGTGGTAGTTTTCACCATCGAAGATGGGAGCATTGAATGCATTCCTCGTACTTTGACATCTGAGATCCATACTGCCTCTCACAAAAACTGCTTCTGCTGCTGCTTCTCACAACGGCAATCAGCTGATGTCCTGCTTCTCAGAATCTTCAGCCGTAAGAAGACCAATTGAAATCTTTTCAATCACCTGTGTCCGCTTTAGACCCAGAAGCCACAGTGGCCACCCAAACCAACCACAAAAGAACCAGGCTTCAACTGACGAAGTGGCTGGCTCACTTCGTTCAGCAACAATTCACCAATCCGCCAGCAGGGGTGGTGGGCACCACCTCCTGAACGTCCCCCTCCTCTCAGAAGAACGAGAGGCCAATTCAAGTCGTCCTGAAGGCACCTGCTCTGATACCAAGTGTTGAAAACAGGATCAAGCCGTCAGAGATCTTGAATTTATTGCACGAAGAATCATGCACCAGCAGCGTTGAACAAGAGTCTGGAAGAATCTTCTTTAACTCCAGCTACTGGGTACAGAATCTATCACAAGTATTGAATCGTGCAAGTGTGCTAGGAACAGTTGGATGATCACACAAGATTGGTGAACTATATGGGTGGGGTGAGTTCTGTTGCAACGTGAGCAGAGATGTCGGCACCTTCGAGGACTCTCGTGAGAAGGATAGGGAGTGAGATGTTCATCCCACGTCCACAGCTAGAGGTAAAGGAATTGAGTGAGGTTGAACTCCTGCCCTGCTACTATTTTTAAAGCACACTAGGAGCACTATCTCCTGGAGTTACTGAGATACCCCCTTTTATTCATGGGATACCCAACTTCAGTTGGAATCTGCCGGGTTGTGATGGCAACCTTTCAACACTCTCGCCTTTCGCTCCTGCCCTTTGTCGTTTCTTGACTAATTTTGAAAGACTTCCCCCCTTTTTGGCCCGTTGCTTGTTTCAGTAGCTCCAAGCTATGCGCCCGACTTTTCCATAGTTATACCAGGTACGCTGATCTATCTCGTCGACAGCATCCGCTTCCATCCGAATCAAGGATTCACGCGATTGGCTTTTTCTGTTTCCACGATGATTGTGGTTGGGAGATCACCTACCGTAGGACTCCTAGATCTGAGCGTTGTAGTCGATGTTGTCGATCCTTTCTACTATTGTGAATATCCGCGGTAAGTCATTTTGGATGCTAAAAATGGCAATCACTCATTGGATGTTTCGTATGAGGCCGTCATTATAGTGAGAACAGAGCTCGTCGGGGGCTATGTCTGCGTTAGTGACAATGTCGCAGAATCTATGTGTGTACCTTGCCATGCTGGATTGCTAAGGGATACACTAGATCTTGTACCGAGCGTCAAACATCTCGTTCAATCGTCCAAATCATGCAAGCATCACGCGCGATAACCTGTTCCTGACTGCTGGTCGTGTCAGCGCATCTTGCCACTGCGGGTTGATCCGCTCCAAGGGTAAAACGCCTATGGTCGGCGGTATGAGACAGGGACCGTTGGCCGTCGATGAGGTCTTTCCGGTCTCCTACTATTGTTAGATGGCATTTAGATCAGACTACCAACTTAGTGCCATGCCACACAAAAGTGTGGCCACGATGTCGACCTTTTCTTGATCGTTGTTGACCCCAACAACAGTGAAGTACACCTCTAGACTTGTGAGCCACTTCCAAACTGTTGGTCCCTTGGAATTTGTAGGATCTAACGGTTCAGGAGGGTCCGAGGGAATCTTTGCTTTGCTCGAGAGTAGGGTATTTCTCTCGACGAGTACTGACTCCCGTGCACTTGTGTTACAAAGAGCCTCCATCGTGACGTTGAGTTGTTGGAGCAGATGGCTCTTGATCCCTTCTAGCACAGAGGCATGGTTTGCCAGTTCCTCGTTGATCCGCGCCTGTCGTTCGGTACGTCCTGTCGTCCCGGTTGTTGCCATAAAGGCTGTCGCTAGGGGCGGTTGGTTCACCGCCGTTGGACCCGCGACCTGGTTGGTCGTCAAAACCGTAGGGGTTGATCCTGTTGCCGCATAGCCTGCCATGTCAGCATTTGCTGTTGCTTCGGGGTTCGTGTGCATATGCACATTCTTCTTCTGCATCATCGAAGTCGTCGCCGAAGACCCGCTAGAGGTCGTCAGATGCGCTCGTTCACTTCATGTTGTGGTCCTGAAGTCTACGAAGTCTTGACGTGCGAGATGCACTGACGGCTTGTGCAAGGTAGTCATTCAGATGGGTAAGTTAGTCGGATGCCTCTCCAGCACCGCTGCGCTTTGATACCAAATGATATGCCAAAGGGAGCGTAGATGGTGATCAGGTTGAAGTTGCCAGTCGGACCACGATCAAGAACTTGGGACACTTCAGGAATTTGTAATGAGCGATAAGTGTACTTCAATGGCAGGTGTCGTAATGATCATATACATATATATATATATATATATATATATATATATATATATACATTTACATATATTTACAAGTGTCAAGCTACGAACGAGGCATAGTCAGAGTCGTTGGATCGGTCGTCGAGCGACGCGTGTGGAGTCACGTAGTGNTAAGCTAGTCGGATGCCTCTCCAGCACCGCTGCGCTTCGATACCAAATGTTATGCCAAAGGGAGCGTAGATGGTGATCAGGTCGAAGTTGCCAGTCGGACCACGATCAAGAACTTGGGACACTTCAGGAGTTTATGATGAGCGGTAAGTGTACTTCGATGGCAGGTGTCGTAATGATCATATATATATATATATATATATATATATATACATTTACATATATTTACAAGTGTCAAGCTACGAACGAGGCATAGTCAGAGTCGTTGGATCGGTCGTCGAGCGACGCGTGTGGAGTCACGTAGTGAGTGGTCAGATTGGAGAAGCTCCGCCGAGAGGTTGGGGGGCTTTGATGATCGACGATGATGATCCAAGATGCATCTCTATAAATCTAGACATGTCTCGATGTGTCAAGAAGTCGAACAAAAGGTTGTGACATTTCTTTCGATGATCCTCAAAAGTGGTCGGAGCTGTGAGATAGTGCGAGAAGGTTTGCCGGAGGATGGGGGTAGTTGGCTGATTTGCCCTCGACCGTCGGAGTGAAGATTGAGGTCTTGATGTGTAGTGGGCTATTTTGTTATGACAAAAATGCCCACTTGGAAAGACTAGGAACTCGTGTACATCTGGTACCTAAGAAATGAAAAGTTCATAGGTGGGAAACCATTTTGGGTAAAAATACTTCCGTCACCTGCATAAGCCAAGAACTCAGATACCAGTAGTGAAATATCCCCTAATCTCAATACTTGTGTCCAATTTTCAATTGACACAATACAGTATTTAATTAAGTTAGATCAGAATCATGAGTGACAACCATCAACATGTAGTGTTGCCATATTGAGCGGGGAAGCAAAAAAATCACATTTGATAGGCGTTACAACTACGTGCTTTTCTTTTTGTTGGGTGCATAAATTGAAGGTGTTGACCATCTTAGCAATCGAACAAGAATTGGAGTTGGAGGTCACCAAATGATTCACCTGAAGTGTCTATGTATGTACGTCATAAAACTTTGCATGCACACATCTTAGGGAATTGAAGTTTCCTTTCAAAGATCTCGTCTAAGGAGCCTTGGCAAGGTAAATTCAAGAACGATTCAACATGGAATATATTCTTTTGAGCTTTGTGTTTCCCATCTCTCCTTAGTCTTTGGTTTGCAAGGTGCTTGCCCTTAGCCTCACTATTGTATGGTTGTCCTTTTAACCCCTCGAGCTTTCAAGCGCATACCACCGTCTTGCTATATACACATTGCTGGCCATGCAAACAAGTAGTGTTTTGGGATCACCAAACACATCACACCCTTATAATCACACAACTTCCTCTAGCTTTTCCAAGCATGGTCTATTGCGATGGTCATGGTCTAGTGCTTCTACTTTTGCTGACTTGGCTGTAACGTAATCACTCAGATAACGGGTACTCGGGATAATTGAATGTTCCAATGCAATCATTCTCCATTAACTTCCCCCCACATGTGTGGTTTTTTGTTACAACTTCTGAACAACTGTAATTTGTCCAACTTGTTGAAGACACGATGTTCCTCCTTCCGCTAGGTGCACTCCTTGTGTATGTTGACACACAAAGCACCCCATGGTATGGATTTCCAGCGCTCCTGAATCCTCTATGAGCACCAACCCTTTGTGACATAATCGTATACTCAGTCTTCAAGTCGTGTCATGGCAAGGTCTTTCCACTGGTTAGGAGTCTAGTGGATGTGGAGCATGAACAAACATGCTTTAGTAAATGTGCCGTATCCATGCCCTTCCAGAGATTTTCCACGATGTCAAGGGAGGAAAATCTCACAACCTGTGTCAATTTCATCGAGAGTGGTTTGCATGCAGCGCCAGTTGTTTACGAACCTTCGACGTCCACTATGCGCTAGCACCCTACTACACTCAACCTTGCATCACACACTTCAACGCCTTGGCGAGGTTGTTTGATCAAGGTGTTGTATTTTATGTTGGGTGAAATAGCCAGGATATCCACGCATCCAAAGGGTTGACCCTGCCATATCCTGAAGCGGAAATCAATCTTCCCCATATCCATCACTTTAAAAATGAAGAACGCCATATCTGTAGCAGTCATCGTTAACCGCGCCATGTCCATGACGAAGAAGATTATCATTCCATACCGGTATGGCATTCGTTTGTAAAGTAATGGATACGAATAAATGTTGATTAACAAATTTGTTGTAGTGCTATGTGAATAACGACTGTCCGTCCTTCAGCAACTGCTGGCGTTGAAAGGATGCTCCTTCTGCAAAGTGAAAGGAGCACTGTCCAATAGTTTTTTCCTCACTGTGTAGTGTGATTGCTACCCCACGGAAAGGCCATTGCTGTACTAGGAGATAAGGTTTTGCCATGTACAAGTCCGCAGAACTCCCTCGACTTGTTACCAATATTCATTCTTGAACTAATACCCTACTGCACTTGAATTTCGAATACTGATTTGATGCATAATTTATTCCAATCAAGAAATTAATCTTTTGCATTATTTTTGTATACCCTTAAATTCAACGTAAACCCAGGCTAGAAACTATGAATCCGACAAACAGTATGTTTCAGATTTTTCGATTCGACGAATGCTCGCTGGAGTCCAGCGAGCATGGCTCCTCGTCAGCCTCGCTCCCAGCCAAGGCTGCGAGAGAGGCTCACGAGGAGGCTGTCGCCAAGCGTGATGACGAGGCTGTTTCAGTCTTTGAGCTCATGAAGAGCGAAACATGTTGCCATAAAATACTCGGTACAGATTTTTTGCACATGAAACAGAAACTGCAAGAAACAGTGAATGTAAGACCCAGGGCTACAGGAACAAATCGGTGAACGATGGAGTGTTGAATTCAAGTATTAAACATTAAGTTATTTTTTACTTCCTTTGAATTCGATGTAAATTCCAATTTTGACGAATTTCAACCAAGGTAAAAATGGTTAAATTCGAAAGTGCAGTAGGGTGCTTTCACCCGAAAACTGTCCTTGACATCGGCAGTTGCAACTATAAACAACACCTCTCGTCAACACCATGGTCATCGTTGTCAGCATCCACGAGCCTGTCAATCTTTTCTGTTTTTTCCCTTCCAACGTTCATAATGCCATCGCTTGCACAATGTTCGATAGGTTGACGTTGTGTCACATGAGTAACGCTGATGTGCGAGGCTGAACATGTCGTTTGTTGACTTGTGACGGAAACGGACAACCCCTGCGCACACATGCCACAATGTCTATTTTGTGGACCATTCAACCGTCATGTCAACGACGGACAGAAAGGCTGTCGGCTTCGGGTGTCCTGTGGAGGGTGTCTTGGGGTCTCGCATTGAACATTGTTGTCGACCGTTGTCCACAGGAGGATCCATTGTCCCGTAATTCTTATGAGACACCCAACTCGCTAGGCTACCGTGTGCGATGGATGAGGACGTCAACGCCTGTGAGCCCGGTGAGCATGGATACTTAGTATATTTATGTGCAATTCTACATGCAATGTGCCTATTTTGACCAAGATGGCTGCTCAGTTGCACTGGTATGCCTCACGTAGGTGTAGGTCATCCGGCTTTCCTGTGGTTTGTCCATCACGTGCAGTCAAACACCCACAGTTCAACGAGCCAGGTCTCATGCCCGAAATCCCATCCACCCAAAACGTGGTGTATGAAGAGCACTTTGAGCATGACTAGCGTGCTCAAGTGCTCCTGATTTCATCATAGCAAACAAGAGAAACCCTCAGGCTGTCTTGCCCTTGTCATGTTGTTGGTGAAAAGTGTGTCCCGTCCTGTTTGTGCGTTCTGCTTCAGTTTTCACACTGTTCAGAAAAAAGTGGCCCTCTGCTTTGGTACATTGTGCAGTGTCCTCTGACGATGAGGCCCCGGGTCAAGCCCCCAAGTGCAAGAAGGCTGAGCCATGTTTTCCTGCAGGGATGTCATTCCAAGACATGCGGAGGCACGTGTAGCAGTGGATGACTATGCAAAAACCAACCGCATGACCATCCGATGGATATGCAGTGAAAAGACACGTTTTATTGCATGTTGTGGGCAATACAAGGAGAAAGGTTGTCCGTGGTTTCTTCACGCGCACATTATCCCAAATGGAGCCTCCGCGTCATTTTCAGCTTGTGGATGGTCACAAGTACATCCTTGGAGGAGGCCGTGGTGATCCTATAAAGACTGTGAAGTGGGTAGCATCGCAGATAGAGTCAAAGCTTAAGTAGAACCTGACAGCCGTCGTGAAGACCTTATCGGCAGTGGTGCAAAAAGCAACCGGCAAAGTGGTGGACAAGAACACAACATACCGAGCCAAGACCAAGGTGCAGGAATGTCTCATCGGGCCAAAAGCACTATCGTGGAGCCTCTTCCCTATCTACTGCAAGGCGGTAAGAAACTATGTCATTTCTTTGCAGTTCATCGACTGTACTCCGAGCTGTCCTCTCCGTGCTGCTAATATTGTCCATGCCATACACTACATTTGAAGCGTGTGGATTGCAACACGCACGCTGTGGCCGAGGCATCCAAGGAGGGTGTCTTCATCCGCGCGTTTGTAGCACGAGGAACCACTGTGTTGGGTTCCCATTATGCTTGCTGGATCCTCAAAATGGACGGCACCCATCTAAAAAATGGTCACAAGCAAGTCCTCCTCATCAGCCACTTCTTTGACGCCAATGACAACAATGTCCCGATGGCATGGGCGATGGTGTAGGGGAAGAACGAGGCAATTTTGAAATGGTTCTGGGAGTAATTGGCGACCGTGTTTCCTACGACTACACAACCGGGTACTGTCGTCATTTTCAACCGTGACAAAGGATTGTTAAACGTAGTGGAGCAAGAGTTTCCCGGGGCACATCACACGTAGTACTGCTTCCACTTGCGGCATAACATCAGGCAGAAGTTTGGCAAGTGAGCTGGCTTCTGGTTTTGGCACTTGGCACATGCACTGACACCTGCTGAGTGGCAGAGGTGTGAAAAATAGCTATGTGCAGTGAACTCCACAACTGCAGTGTACCTCCTTGGAGCAGACGGAATTGGCGGCATTCTGGAGGAGCAGTGGACTAGACTGTATTTGTTGTAAACCGGGGTGCGGTTCCAACGTGGCCCGACGGGTCTTCTGTGCTCACGGCTATGTTTTGTGCGGGTGGTTCTGAGTCTAAGCGTGAGCTATCTGGTCGCCTCACGCTATGTTTTCTGGGAGTTGAAGGCATTTGTGAGACAGTCACTTTTGCGAAGGGAATACCGCAATTTTGCATTAGTTTTTGAACATGGACATGATATAAACATTTGTAGGGCTATTCATGAGCTCTCCAACGCACTAAACCGTGTGCGATTTGGATCACCGTAGCTCCTGCTATGTCAGCCGAAGCACAGCACCCCAAATCAGCTGCTCAGTTGGCCGCACGTACCACGTTGCCCGCCGAGGCGCCCTCATACATCAAGGATGCATCAAAATGCCATTCCGGAGGCGAAGATGTCCCTACGCATAGTGACGGCGTCCCTTGCACCTTTGGGGTCTGATTTGATGAGTTAATCATCGAGTTTGGTGATGGGGATTGATGTGGGTCGAAACCTGTTCGCGGACCTCCCGTCGGAAATTTGATCAAGTCCCCGAGTAACAAACTGTATTACTGAGTTTCGGACTCCGAGCCAGGATTTTGGCCAAGTCCCTCAGTAACAAACTGTGCTCCTGAAATCCGGTGGATCATCCACCAAACGCCTCGGGAGATCTTCCGGAGCAAAATCCCGAGATGGCATTTTGTTACTCGTTCCGGCCAATCATTCACCAGAAGTTGAACCACGGCCGGCTCCCAGAACCGATGCGCACACCCCAACTTTGGAAGCGCATATCTCTCTCGTTACTTGTCCAATTCTAGTGAAACAACTTCCACCGGATTCAGCACCTCCTCAGCATTCAGGGAAAATCTTCCATTTTAGGATCCGAACAATCATCAAGTCGCCAGATCCTTCGACGAGGAATTTCCTCTCTCTGGCGGCTCGTCGGCACCTCCCAGCGCCGCACTTGGGCATGCAGAGGGGCAATCTTCAACAGTATTGTCCTTTCAGCCATGGCAGAAGCACAAGATCAAATGCAATGGAGTCCTTGAATCCCCAAGTCATGGAGTGCAGAAAACTGTTTCCTTATTACTCTTGTGTCCCTGTACACTTGGGTGCAGCGCTTGCTTGCAGATCAGCGTACGTTGAGCAAGTCATGCGAAGCAAAACTTGCACCCACGCTTGGAAAGTGGCTACTCAACAGTGGCATCTTAGCCCATGACTCAAAGTAGTAGAGGAAGGTCCCCACTCGGCCAGCGTGATGGGACCAAGAAATAGGACACGTATGGTGAACGTGCTAGACTGCACGTGCACGTGCGGGGCGTGGGAGGAGTAGGGCCAACCTTCTGCGCATGCTTGTGCCTTTGTCATCAGCCCTCTAGAGCAGGCTGAGCCCCTGTGCAACATTGTACTCACACGCATGGCATACAAGTGCACGTACAATTTCCCCATGCCAGGCCTCAATCCAGCGTCGCTGAAAGTCGAGGGGGTATTGTGACAGAAGCACGGCCCTAAACGTGGTGCAGGGCGGCCCAAGAGTGCACAGTGGGACTGAGAGGACCAGCGTTGGAAGAACTACATGTCCCCGCTGCAGCCAAAAGGGACACACAATGAAGAAGTGTAAGAATGAGCCTGCTATGGCTCTTGCTGCAGAGGTAACTACGAACGCTCTTAAATGCCGACTACAACATGCACAGGACGCCGCGAGAGAGGAAGCCTATGCTGGACGGTGGCCTCCAAGCAACACTCAAGCTGAAAGAGATTCAACAGCTGCAGCAGCTGAAGTTGCTGCAATTGCCACTGGTACGTCATTTACCACTACAGCAATGACACCTACCACAGGCACAACAACAGAATCCATTGTTCTGCCTTTGGACGACATTCCAGGCAGCAACGTGCTCGACATTGGTGAAGGCTGGGGATGGGCGGGCAGGCACACAATAGGGCCACAAGTGCGGGTGCAAGCAGAGTTGCTGATGCAGCCTCAGCAGTCATCTTGGCAACTGCAGTGGCAACAGGAACAAGCACAACCATCAATGACGACGCTGAGTACGACCCTGAGGTGGCCGGATATGAATCCGCCCAGGAAGAGATGTATGATCCAGAATGGCACAACTTGAGTCAGAGTAGGAGGAGCAGGAGGACAACGACCACTTCTTTCACCCGCGGTAGGAGAGGAAGTGGGAGGAGCGCAGTGTACGTGATCAGCAACAGGCTTGCATCATGGATGGATGGGAGGATTATGCTGCGGAGTGGGACGACGACCCCGAAGTCTTCTAGATTGTGAGTTTCACATCTTCTTTTCCATTATTTCTTTTTCCATAGTTTGAGTCACGTTATGTTGTGTGCAAATTAAACATGCAACCATGTCATTTCTGTCATTCAGGTCATGCACAACTGGCACCAGAAGGGAGCATAGATTCTCACAAGTGTCATGAGCAGCAAGGTTCATCAGCCTCCTCAATTGGGACCAGAATGAAGCACAAATTTCAGCACAATCACAGAAGTCAACAGTTCACATGGATAGACCTTACAGTGTTGGGAAATGCCTAGTGTGATGTGCAGCTGGGTTAGGAAGATTCAGATTGCACGTGGCCCTATTGGAGCATTTGTTTTTGTGAGATGCAATTAATTTCAAAATGAAGATCTTCTCCAACTGTCACGTCGTCTGTACATGAACTCTATTCAAACATTATGTTCTAAAACCCTACAACATCATGCATAGAAACAAGTTCATTGACGATGCATGGTTACATGCTGTGCAATAAAGGGGTGCTGTCATTGTGTTGTTTGTTCTCTTCCACTCACATATGCTTTCTCCACATTTCACTTTGTGCACCTATTGTTGCCGCCGGTGGCAGTTTTCATGGAGTGTGTGACATCCTTCATAGCCAGCAATGGTGTGACATTCATCCTCATGAGTTGGAAGGNAATGGAGGAAGACGTCTTTTACGACATGGATGACATCGGCTCGGAGAACTGTTTGTCTACCTCATCCACATCAGAGTCAGAAGACAAAGAGGAGCATGTAGGCTACTACCCTCATTACTGCGATGTCATTGGCAACTTGTATTCAGCTTGTAAGATCATATCCTGGATCTACTCTTTGCCCCCAATAGTCCAGCGTTGGTTGGTCAATGGGCGCCCAGGTCCCTTCATCCCAGGCTTTGCACACTGAGCACACATTTCCACCAGACTGGGACCACATAAGGACCACGGGACCACATTTCCTACCTTGTTTATGTCTGGATCAGAATCACTACATTGCACTGGACATTCTTCGCTTGCCATGATTCTTCATTGTCACGGTATACGTGGACATTTGGTTCATTTCTCCATGAAAGTAATAAGGATTTTCCCCTGCATGCATTGTCCACAACTCCGTCATACACACATACTGTTCCCAAAATGTACACTTTGGTGGTCACACTGAGCATGTCTTCTTAATTTATGTGGACATTTGGTTCCTTTTACTATGAAAATAGTCATGATTTACCCTCGCATGCAGTATCTTCATCTCCTTGTTTCACACGTACTGTTCCCAGACTGTAGAAGAAGGTGGTTGCACAAAGCATGTCGTCTCAATTTACATGAACATTTAGGTAATTTTCTCATGAAAGCAATAAGGATTTTCCTGTGCATGCATTGTCTACAACTCCATCATTCACATGTACTGTTCCCAAACGTAGGATATACGTGGTAGCACTAATCATGTCGTCTTCATTTGCATGGAAATTTGGTCCATTTTCCATGAAAGTAATAAGGATTTGTCACTGCTTGCATTCACTAGGACTCCAGTAATAAGGATTTACACATCGACGGTTGCAATAAGCATGTCGTGTTGTTTTACCATTACGACAAGGGAGTGGGAACAGTAAGAAGTAGGAGAAAAATGATTATCATGAACAACTGTTGATCAATCTCAGAACCTTGCAAGACAAGTTATGACTTTGTCCACTAACGGCTCCTTGGACTTCCAGTCACCCAACACATCACTTCCGGGATTGAGGCTTCGCCATTTAACAAGAACCGAGGACAGGGTGCATGTCTCTGGACCCACTCTTGCTTGATGAGCCTCCGGTGTCACGTTGCTTTGCTTGGTTCAGGCCACGGGACGTCCACAGACCACCCATCGTGTTTAGGCACCCTAGGAGGGGACCGTCCCCAAGACATTGTTTCAATATGGAATGAGTTGCCGATATGGAAGGACTCCGTTAGTAACACGAACCGAACCACCACAAACCTTAAACAACGTGTCAAATTTATGGTCGCGGTTAAACGTGTCATGTCATACAGGTTTGTGACCCTTTGCAATGTAATGCATTCTAGGCGCTAACAAAGGATGTCAGCGTTAGAGTGCAGTTTTACGGCATACACAAGGGGGTTTGAGTGGAACCTGTCAAAAGTACACATTGACCGGTTTGTATACATTCCATCTACGCGCTTTGCTTTGTCTGTTTGCACGGGATATCGCCAGGACAGTTGTCCTATACTTCTTAGGCAAAATTTCCAGAAGTCGGAACTCCACCGTACAACGACCAATGACGGAAGTTTTCGTTTAAAAAGAGTGCTCTCCACCATATAGCCCAGTGTGGAATTATGATTGCTTCAATAGAAACATGTGCATTTTTTTTCTATAGTGCGATGCATAGACATGGCGGCCAAATTCTGCGAGCAAGTGGTATGGCAGACATAAAGTTTCCGATCAGTGCATATGGGGTCATTAAAGAGGGGTATGTGGATATGGTGGATCTATCAAGAATTTGATGGGTACATGGTCATACCCCCGTTCTATGTTCCCAAGCGTTGAATTTGGTGGTCCCCATCGTATGAAAATCCATTCAGCATGTGACCGATATGGCCTTCCCCTGATCTAGTGGTGGCGGAAACTCCTGCCATGATCGACAATTTCATATGTGAAGCACAAGTGGTAAAGTGGGTACTTTCATATTGTTTGTCCTTGGTCTTGCTCTAGGATACCATGCTAATCTTATGTTTTCGTTATAAATGATTTTTAACCTGGTTTTTTTTTATGAAAACATGGTTTTGCTTAACTGACTATGTATCACTTGCATAACATCGCTTGGGTACAAATTGTACATCATAGGGACACATGGGTTTGAACTCCTCTCTTGTCAAGAAGAGTAAACGCGGCCGGCTCAATTCTCGTACACCAATTGGAAAAGGGTATACTAGTGTTGTCGAGGTGGTCATAAGCATTGGAAGAGTCAATTATGATGTATTTTCAATCGACAGATGAGACCAATACCATGGCTTTTTCTTTCGTCGTTGTTGAACCTATTTGAGGCAAAAATTGAAAAGAACGTTCCCTTTCCATTTGCTGGATTTGTAGTTACAACACACAGTTTAATAATGCATACTTAAAAATCTTGAGATAGTTGAGATGAAGAATTTGTAAGGTGTATGGGGCCTTGTTCTTTTTTGTGTAACGAGCTGTTTTTACACTTTCTCTCATGGTTCCATCGTATTCTTGACCATGTATTGTACTCTTTGTCATCCATCTTATTTGGCTTACTTCCATTCATTGTACCGCGTGGCCGGCGCCACGTGGATCGAGCGGGGGTCCTTGGCGTGTGGGCGGTTGAGCGGGATGGCTCGAGGGTCGGAGACCCCCAAGCACCGTGATTTTGGCCTAGTTGGCCAAAGAACCCGTCCAATCCACTAAACTTGTTTCAGAGCGTCGAGGTTCGATTTCGGCATGTGGATGCTGAGGGCAGCACACTCCTCGGTGTTGAGAGTGTAGCATGCAACCGGCACCACGTGGATCAAGAAGGGGTTTATGGCCCGTGGGCAGTCGGACTAGATGGCTTGAGGGTCGGAGACCCCCGAGCACATCGGTTTTTGCCTGGCTGGCAAAGGATCATGTCCAGCCTGCAATATTCCTCTAGCTCTCTGCTCGCTCTCGCATGAAATCCTCTCTCTTTCCTGTCTCAGTTATCTATCGACAAGACCAAATCTATCAGCTTCATTGCCAGCCTATGTTGTTTATAAGAAAAAACAGCCTTGCTCTCTCTTCTACCATGCTGCCTAGCGGCTCTACTACATGTTTTGTAGTTGTTGTTAACTTCATTCCTCAGTATTTTCCACTGACTTCCATATTCAGACATGGTCACACAACTTTGGTGTGTGACCATGTCTGGAATTTTTTGTAACAAGGTAACCACCTATTGGTGGCAACCTCGGACCCTTACCAAGCCTTCGAGGACACTCGAGCCTTTCTTTCAACTCCCTTAAATCAGGCGTGTGTCTGAGCTTGACTTTGCTAAATGGTGGATGTGGGGAGGAGGCAAGCAAGCATATGAGCGGGCAAGTGTGCTCTACATGCCAAGTGCGTGTTTTTCTTGCACCTTTGCTTGGAATTTTGGACACTCCACACAAGGGTGGCTTCCACCCTCTTGACTACGGATGCGGTCCACAGTTGCAGCAAAACCGGTGACCGGGACCATGCGAAGGTTGCAATACTCTAAGTGGCATGTGCAGCATGGTGACCGCACTCACCGTCGAGAGACATATGTAGCCAACAACGCGGCTTGCTAGAGCAGATGTAATGAACCTATGTTTTTCTAGCTCTGGCTTTCAGACTTCTCCAAGCCTATATTTCCACTTGAACCATGTTCTCCACACACCAAGACTTAATCCCCAGAGAGCACACACTCTCACGTATGGTATTAGGACCAGAGCCAAGCATTGGGCGGGAGTGCTTATGGAGCTCTAGAGTCTTCAAGAAGCCAAAGGTATAAAGTATGTCGAACAACGTCGAGGCTGACCAAGAGGGGGATTGTTGAGCCAGACTTTGAAGCAAATGCATGAGCCAACTCTATGAAATATTCACCAATTTTAAGAGCATCTAAATGACCAAATTTACATGCGTGGAAGATGAAGGGTGACTCCCACGCACTTCCAAGATACTTCATCTTGAAATCGCTGCTAAAAGGTTCTTGATTACTGTTACAACACTGCAAAGTATTTCTTGATTTCTCCACGGACAAAGAAATCCATGTAAGCAATTGAGCAGGCCCTACAGCGGAACGTATTGCAATTGTGAGTCCTCAAGCTGGAGAGTGAGCGACTCAATCAGAAGATGGCTGATCAACGGGGTGGGACTGACGTTGTACTGGCTTGGGCGGCCCAATCATGGAATCCTCTAAGACCAAAGCCAAAAGCTCCGGAACCGTTCAAAGCCTCAACCAAAGATTTCAGCGTACGGACCTAGCTAGTTGCCATGAATAACTACTTTAAAGCTCCGGATCACCCTCTAGAGGATGTTGTTGTATGTGTCATGTGTAGTGACATTGTTATGCAGAGTAGCATTGGAGTCATGGAGGCAACTGAATCGACTGGCCACTTGAGGTGGAGGTAAGAAAGGTGTCGCAGTTGAGTTACATGCAGCTAAAGCACTGTCACTAGAAGGGGGATTATGTGTACATTGTATAGATGGGGCAGAAGGTAGCAGCTAAAAAGCTAGAAGCATTGGCAACAGAGGCAAGGCAACAAGAGGGAAAGCAATAGAAAGCATCACTAGTGGAGTTGTAAGAAGGAATTAAGTGAGTGTTGGACAACTAGAATGATGTGTCTCCAACTCAGCTGCCAAAGGCTTTTCCATTGAAGTGCAACATTGACAATAAATTTGAGTGGGTGCCAAGAGTAACTCCAACCGTGTATGCCACTTATCACGTTAACAATAATGAGCTATGAGAGCTCAAGAAGCAAATGGAGGAGCTAACGGAGACAGGGGTCATCAGGCTGTTGGTACCTCCTTATGCTGCACCAGTTCTCTTTGTGAAGAAAAGGACAAATGAGCTACAAATGTACATGGACTGTAACAATGAAGCGTTACAAAATGAGTACTAATTGCCTAGAGTCAAGGAACTATTTGACCAGCTAAGGGGAGCCCAATACTTCAGAATGATTGACTTGCGCTTGGTGTACAATCATACCTGGATTGCAGAGCAAGATGTGAAGAAGACGGTGTTCTGGACACAATATGACCATTTTGAGTACATCGTGATGCTACTTGGATTGACCAGCAGTCCTTACAAAATTCATGAGTCTCATGAACAAGACCGTCCATCCCCGCTAAGACTACTTTGTGGTGGTGTTCCTTGGTGATATCCTCATTTAGCCCCAGAATATGTGAGGCCATCTGAGAAAATGTGTGGAAGCTCCCTAGCGATATCACTGCTGACTAGGCGTCAGTGCCTGGTCAGATGGCAACGACAGTCACAAGTCGTGCACACAATGGCAAGGGTCTGGCTAGGCGACACAAGGCAAAGTATTAGAATGCTTCAATAGCATTTGCAAAGAGAAATGACAAATGACAGGTCCATGGCATAAGTACCTGCCGTGGCGCACGGCGGGGGTCGCACACAGCAGTCCAAGGTCTGCCTTAAAACAGGCCCACAACCACTGTTTTGGTCGTAACTCAGCGTAGAACGCTACGCAGTCTAAACCTACACATGCAAAATCTCAAGCTAAACGCTACGACTGGTCACATGCCTGTATCTGGCAACAAACGATGGACACACAATGCAAAAAAATGCAATCGGGCCCACGACCAGTCCACTGATAAAGTCCTACAAGCTACAGAAAAACTGTAGAAGGTCCCAGACAGCATCCCGAACTCTAGGGTGACGGTCGATCAGCTTCGCGTAGGTAGTCCACCACCAGACAACGTCCCGGTGCCACCTGGGTCTGCATCAGGGATCTGCACGAGCATGGACACGGCCGAGTGGTCACAGTAAACTGTACGAGTCAACAAGAACGTCACAAATCACAACACTCCCCCATGATCCGATGGTACGCATGTCCATACACGTGCAGCACTAAAATGAGTGCAAACACGAATGCAGAAACAGTCATGAAATAGGCACAGACACAGCCTGCACGTAACCACTCTTAGGCAAGGGGCGAAGCCCAAAGGAACAAATGGCCACCAGAAACTTCCGACGCGCCAGTGCCTTCGTCAAGAAGTCATCACGCTGCATGTCAGTGCCGACCCATATGACGGAGATCACGTGTCGCTCCACTTGATCATGCACGAAGTGATGCTCAACCGAAATGTGCTTTGTGCGAGCATGAAAGACACCAGAGTTCGCCGCAATGGCAAGAGCACTCTGGTTGTCACAACTAAGCACAATGGCAGGCACTAACTGACCCAGCTCAAAGAACAAGCGATGTAGCCATACTGCCTCAGCAGCTCCCACACCCAGAGCAACATACTCCACCTCCAACAAGCTACGTGCAATGCAGCCCTGCTTCCCACTGTGCGAGGTGACAGCGGTACCACCGAGTAAGAACACGTAACTGGTCTGACTTCGTCCATCTAGACACCAGGCCAAGACGCTATCGGTGTAGCCGCCAAGAACCACTGAGCACTACCGACGAAAGCAGAGTCCGAGGTACGGTGTGGAAACCATGTACCACACCACTCACACAGCCACCTGGAGGGCTATCGCATGTGGAGTTTGTGAAAACTGTGCAAGGAGGTTAATGGAAAAAGCAAAATCGGGGCGTGTGGTAGTGACAAGGTACATCAAAGATCCGATGAGGCAGAGGTACAAGGTCACATCGACTGTCTCCCCCAGCTCTCTGGGATCTTCCACCTTCAAGGTATTGTGCCCGTGAGGTGTCGGAGGTGTGGAGGCCGTGGGCACTGCGCCAAGGAGGTCACTGAAGCGCTACCCCCCAACGCGTGCATATCGGGCCTGATGCAACAGAAACGTCCAATGGAGATTGTACGTCCAAGGTCAGGATGTATCGGCCCCGATCGGACAAAGACTCGACATGGAGAGGATCGAGAAGGTCCGAATGGACCGGCTCAAGAGGACGAAGGGCTTGAGAACGGGAGTCAAGGTAGGTGCAGCGATGCATCTTACCCTACGCACAGAATAGACAATCGGTCTTGGGCGGCTTCTTAAAAGAGGCCGTGTCAAGACCGAGTGTGGATTGTGTCCTAATGAGCTTCGACACAATGTCAGAGCCCACATGACACCAACTTTGATGCAACAAACGCTAGTGCTCAGCAGACAGGACGCCAGCGACAAACACATAAGCAAGAGGAGAAAAGGATCAAGGAAAAGAAGAGATCTGAAGAGCACGATGTAGGTCATCCACAACAGAGGCACGAAGAAGAAGAGTGCGAGTATCAAGAGCAGCCACTGTCGCAAAGTCTGCAGTGTGCTCCATAGAGAGTCCCATGAGGGTGCAGGCACGCATCGAGAGCAAGCTGAGCTCAAGGTCAGGCACAAAAAGCACATCAGAAAGATACAAGGGGCCAGACGGACCATCGAAGCATACAACCCCAACACTCTGGACTGGTAAGGACTGACCAGAACCTATGTGAACACAATGAACAAACGCCACACAACCAAGGACAACAAAGTCACTACAGGTCATGTGGTGAGTGGCACCGGAATCAATGATCCAAGTACCACCCGAATCAGGAATGGAGGACATCACTATGCAACGGGCAATGGATCACTCGGCTGCAGACGGGCGCTCGACAACAGATGAGGGGGAACGGCAAAGGGTACAAAGGTGAGACTCAGAAATCCAATCTGTATTGTCAGGCCCATCATCATTACATGCCAGTTGTGCCCCTCACACAAGTCATTACGAGATATGAGAAGAGAAGAACAAACAGTTTGTGAACCACCCGGCTGTGACAACACACTTGCACCTCCCTCAGAGCGAAACGCCAGGAGCTGACGGAGCTCGGCGATGGTACGGTCACGTGGGTCCGGGTCTCCGCTGCTTGCCGGTGGAGAAGCGGGAACTGTTGCGGTCGTGGTTGCCGCACGACCAGAGGCTGTGCTGCTCGACGCAGACCGTTGTGCGTATGCAGTCTAAAGACCGTGAGTGATCCGCACCCAGTTGAGCGGCTGCTTGCACTCAGTGTTGCAATGAGCGCCTCCAAAGTTTAGTAGTGAACGGTACGTCCACTGCTACCGCCTGATGACTGCTGGTGTTGTAAATGTTGCTCGCCCGAGCCACGCTTCTTTTTTCCCTTCTTCCCCTGCGTTGCTGCTACCACACACTACGTCGGAGTCCGGGTAGCTGGGTGAAAGGGGAAGAGGAGGGCATGCCCGAGGATGGAGAAGTGAACTACGAGAGATGCGTCGGTGGTGATGCGATTAATGGTATAGCAAGTGAACTCTCCTGATGGGCGACGGCTGCCTCACGGGCGGAAGTCACCTGGAGGAAAACTGATGCACCCAAGGAAGAAGCTGAAGAGAGGCCGAGAAGGGCTCAAGCACGATGTCACTGTACCCCGAGAAGATGCCTGCTTGCTCAAGACGGACTCCAATCATGAGCGTGCGAAGCGCCCACAACTGTGTACCTCTCAAGGTCCCAAGGTGCGTGTAGATGCGCATGGCGCGCCGCTAGTAATTGGCTGCGGGGTCGGCAGGTCCTTGACGAAGGGAATGGAAGGTGTAGATGTGAGGCGCGCAGGTGGCGTGTGTCTCTGCAGCAAGCAGGGACAATGCCAGCTCCTAGCCCCGACGTGGGTCAGCACCCATGCCTGTGCCGACCTCTCCAAGGAAAGGTCGGAAGTTCACGGCAGTCTCGTGCGGCATGGCGTAAAAGAGTCCACGCATCGCTCGAGCCAATGTAAGCACCTGAGCACGGTTCGTAATCTGGTACTGACTGTGGTAGTAGGACCAAACCCCCTCTGAAGTGACCTAGACCTGAAAACAGATCTCCCAGCACTCAAAGCAGTCCTCGTTGACATATCGTGGGGACTGTGTCTCAAAGTCCTTAGGTTGCAGCTCCGTAAGGAGAGAAACCACAGGCTGGGAAAGACGAGGGATGGGGAAGACACCGGGACGAGGAAAGTTGCCGAGGTAGGGCTCACGCGAGGATCGGATCTCTAGGAACAAGGAACTAGAACACGTATGTAGCTGGCAAAGACGCTCCTAAAGTAAGAGAATCTCCCTCTCAAGAGTGTCATCATCCATGCCTGGCATGTTAGGGTCCTCCTCCAAAGGATCAAGAAGTGGCGGGTCCTATCCTGTCGCTCGTTTCGGTGTGGATGCTCACTGGTGTGCAGAAGGTGTGACACAGCCGACCCCCCCCGGAGATCTTCTCTAGGGCCGTGGATTGACTCCAAAGAAGATCAATGAGCGTGCGGATGGCATTGGTCTGTTGCTGCTGTAGGCGATGTATCTCATCCTGATGACTCCGCAGGTCCTCAATAGCATGAGAATGTTGGCTCCCCTGAGGAGGGGGAGGAGGGATCAGGTGCTCCTTTGTCCTTGTCACCGGTCGGAGCCATGTCAGCACTCAGTATGGGGCCGAATGCAAAAAATGCTCCGAAAAAAAAAAAAACAAATAGCATTTATCGAGAAGTTGAAACGTTAAAAAAAATGGCGTTTTGACCACAAAATTGCTAACGTCAGCATAGCGGTCAATGATATCAGCGTTTTTTTTTGCAAGCGAAAAAATGCTAGCGTTTTTTCGCTTGTGTATTATACGCCAGCATTTTTCCCTTTTTTTTTCTTTTCTTTTCCGGTGGGAGTCAAGCGGACTCCTCGGTGGGAAAGGGGGGCACCTCATCACCCCCTTGCGTCACTGTGCAGCTACGCAGCTGTGCAGAATCAGCACAGTTGCACAAAGTCTGCGCGGCTGCGCAGCAATGCTGCGTAGCACAGCAGCCGTGGCTGTTACTACGCAATGCTGCTATAGCTGCGGCCGCTACTATTGCTGTTGCAATGCTGCTGCTGCTATTGCAATAGTGCTGCTGTTATCACTGCGCTGCTGCTGTTGGCAGCTGCTACTACCGCTGGTTCTGCTTGCTGCCGCTGCTGCTCCTCACTACCGCTTCCGCAATGCGCTGTTGCTGCTTGCAATTGCCACTTCGCGTTGCGAGCTGCTGCTGCGGGCTGCTGCTACGAGATGCTTTCTTTTTGTTTTTCTTGCCAGAATGCCTAGCCAGACACGGCTGCTGCTGTCACCCGGTGCTGCTGCTGCTGCTCAGCTTGGCTGCTGGAGTTGGTAACTGACACAGCTCACTGGCTGAGGTGGTGAGGACTGTGTGGTGATGTCGCTGCTGAAAATGGCTGCAACGAGTCCCAGGATACGGCGGCGGCGGTGACTCTCACTACTGCTGCCGGTGCTACGTCTCTGTAGCACAGCTCAGCGAGAGAGCTCTCGCTGCTCTGATACCATGAGAAAATGCGTGGAAGCCTCCTAGCGATACCGTCGCTGACTAGGCGTCAGTGCTTGGTCACACGGTGACGAACGGCGACACAAGGCAAAGTGTCAGAATGCTTCAATGGAATTTGCAGAGAGAAATGACAAATGACAGGTCCATGGCATAAGTACTACCCGCGGCGCACGGCGGGTGTCACACGCGGCAGTGCAAGATCTGCCCTAAAACCGGCCCAAAACTATTATCTTGTCCGTAACTCAGCGTAGAAAAGTGAGAACACCACACCGTCTGAACCTACACATGCAAACTCTCAAGCCGGACGGTACCACTGGTCACATGCATGCATCTGGCAATAAACGGTGGACACACAATGTGAAAACATGCAAATTGGGCCCACGGCCAGTCCTCCGATAAAATCTTACAAGCTGCAGAAAAATTGCAGAAGGTCCCAGACAACATCCAAGACTCTGGGGCGACCTTCGATCAGCTCCGAGCAGGTAGTCCACCACCAGACAACGCCCCGGTGCCACCTGGGTCTGCATCAAGGATCTGCACGAGCATGGACACGGACGAGTGGTCACATTAAACTGTACAGGTCAACGGGAACGTCACAAATCACAACAACATCAACAACATCCTCAGCAAGTGCAGGACATTCTTTCAAGAGAGAAGTTGTTTACTAAGCTTTCCAAGTGCCACTATGAGAATAATGGATTTCATTTCATACATAGTGATTGGAAATGGTCTTTGCATGGATCAAAGGAAGGTGGAAGCAACAAAGTAGTGGCCTATACCAAAGTACCTACGTGACATATAGGTCTTCTTGGGATTTGTCAACAATTTCCGGAAGTTAATCCGTGGATACGCACGGAAGGGCGCACCGCTGACCCAGTTGTAAAGGAAGGATCCCCAATGGGGATGGGGGGAGAAGGAGTAGAGGAGCTTTGTGGAGCTCAAGTATACAATGTATGACGCTCTACTCATAGTGCATTTGCATTCGTCCAAGGAGTACGCCATGGCGGTGGACGAAAGCGGCTATGCCATTGGGATATTGCTCATGGAGGATCATGGAAAAGGGATACAGTCATTTGCGTAAGTGTCTTGCAAGCTACAAGGTGTGGAGAGAAACAAAATAATCCATAAAAATAGTTTTGGCATTGATCCATGCCTTCAAGCGCTGGAGGTGCTGCCTTCAGTCGAGGCTCTGTGTCGTCGTCACGAATCATCATGCCTTGACGTACCCAAAGGCGCATCTGAACTTCAATCACTGTCATACTCGCTGGATGGAATTTCTGGAAGGAGTATTCGACTACAAGATCCAATACATGCCTGGGAAGATGACTCTGGTAGACCCTCTATAGCAAACGCTTGACTAGAGCCTCGGTGCCTTGTCACTGCTGGTGGGATCTCCAGTCATTCACATCCTTTTCAAGCACGGCTATGGCGTGGACGTAGAGTTCACACGTGGTGAGCTAAAGGACGTCACAAGAGATGGAGTGTATTTGCAAAGGGGATAGGAGTAGAGGATATTCATTTCAAACAACGTGTCATTGGAGTAGATGATGTTGGAGGAGATGCATGAAATCCACTATTTGGGTCATTTTGGCTTTGACAAGATGCTCAAAGCCTTGGAATCCCAATACTGTTGGTCGTCAATGGCAAGTAACTACAAGAGGTTTGTGAACAGTTACAATACATACGGACGCATCAAGGCATGGAGGACCAAGCCACGAGAGGGACTACAACCGTTGCCTCGCCATGGACAGACATATCACTCGACTTCATCAGCGGGGTGCATGTTACATAGTAAGGCAACAACACGGTATTGGTGGTGGTGGATCGATTCTCCAAGTTGGCATATTTTAAGGCATTTTGTAAGAGCGTCGTGGCTGCTGGGACAACTCAACTCCTCCTTGGTCATTCCATCCAACTACACAGAGTATCGTAGTTGGTGGTCTCAATTTGACATCAACGCTTCACTTTGCGGTTCTAGAGAGGTCTTGCTGTGAAGCTCGGCACGCAAGTGCAGCTGACCCACTACATACGAACCAAAGATTGATGTACGGACAGAGCGCACAAACCAGACTTTACAGTAGCTATTGTGGAGCAAGGTCCAACTAGATGGAGAAGTTTGGAAGGAGAATCTTGGAGTGGCACATTTTGCCTACAACTCAGCAGTGTCAGCACCAAAATCACCGCTTGAGGTGATTTATGGCCACCTACCACTGAGCACACCTGTCCTTACAATGAAAACATCTCTTTTGTCTATACAGCAGATAGCTGGGAGGTTTCCCACTACATGGGATGTGGTGTGGCAATGGCTATTGAAGGTGTAGAAGGAAAAGAAGCAAAAAGCAGATAGACATCAATCTGTAAAGGAGTTTGAAGAAGGGAATCATGTGATGCTAAAATCTCCCAACCTATAACTGATGGGAGTTGGGAGTCTCAAGCTGAAGCCATGATGGATGGCTCTATTCCACATTATGGAGAAGCAGTCGACGTGTCTTACAAGATGGAGCTACCATCTCACTACACCATCCGTCCGGTGTTCCACATCTCTGTGCTTTGTGTCCATCGCGATCCAAATGCATTCCAAGAGGATCGCGAGACTGCTCCACCTCCTACCACCCAAGTTGAAGGAAGTGAGGAATTTGTGGTGGAGACGACAATGACGGACCGCCAGAGGGGATGTCGGTGCGAGCTTCTTGTGTAATGGAAGAGATACCTAACAGAGCACAACTCTTGGGATACAGAGGCTAATCTAAATGTCGGGAGTACCAACACTGTTCTCTGGTAGTATTTCATGTGCACCGAGACGTCGCGTCTCCAACAATGAAGGGGGTGAATGTAAAAAGATGCCCATCATTCTTTCTTTTACAACCCATTCCCCAGGTCCATACACTTAAAGAGGAGTGTACAGCTTTCATTCACATACAAAGGAAGTTTCTAAGAACGAGCAAGTTAGCTTTTACACTGTTTCTTTGAAATTTCCTCCGGCTATATTGTTAAAAGGCCACTTCCCATGAATCTTGTATGACAATTCTCTACAAAATAATAGTATTGTGTAACGTATAGTGTCGAAGACATGAACATGACATACGTATGGTGAGAAACATATACGTGGTTATTTCTTCACTTAATATCTTGACCACATGTGCCATTGGTGTTTATAGTAAACACATTTGGAACAACTCGGATCAATCTCCTCCATAGGGACCCCTTGGAGCTTTGATTTCCTTTTTATGTCAGCGTGGACACGTGATAGTAGGTGCTTGTCTCGGCTTTGACCACCAAAATAAAGAAAACCAAAAACATTTATCACTTGGTTCTGACTAACTCCCTGTCTGTGCATCGGATGTCATAATTTGTGGTGATCGTGAACTTGTGCATTGAGCGTCATACTTTACATTGTCCGATGTCCAATTTTGAAAGACCTTTCTCAAAGGAGAACAACAAAAGAAAGAAAAATCCTGACGCTGAGACAACATTCTTCTCCAAAGCTGTGCAATAAGTCCTTTTTATTTAGACCAAATATTCTCCCCGTCTAAGAAATAGATAGTCCAAGAAAGGTAAGACGGCTCGTCCATCGGACGTTATGGGCTCAACTGATTATCGTTTTGTTTTTTATTCTGAAAATCTTCATCTTGCCCATCCTTTAAGTGGACCGAGGTGGTTTGCTGTCCATCACCAATCCATTATAGTCGAGTGGGGAGGGACAAGTAACCCACCTGTGTATGCGGCATCCGTGGCACGGGCGGTGCCACAACAACGATGTTTTTTATGACTGCCCTGCTGCTCGTCAGACGGCCGAGCCGCCCGGCCCACGTCACGAGTCACGTTCAAAAGTATGAACTTCAAACACTAAAACTTCCAGAACTTTTACGACCGACGATGAAGCAATTGCACACGCCCATTTTTTATGAACGAGACTTTGTTGAAACACTTCAACAATTGACCAATAAGTTGTAGCTTTTCTTTAGTTGTCGAGTTTAATCCATTACTTTAACAAGATTAGTCGATTCCTCGAGTCGCATGCCGATAGACTAATAACTTCATGCCAAAATGGAGGGGAAATTGTTGCAGAACTTGTAAGCATGTCGCACACTTGACGGACGCCTTGTGAGGCTGACGGCAACTTCCGTAGACGCTCGCCAGCCTAACCGGCTTCGATTTTGTGCCAGAAAACTTTGACACAAAACAAATTAGTCAATTTCGGAACCCCACCCTAGTCACGTGCTTGCTTGCGATGTCCAACATCTGTTTCGCAAAAGGTTGCATGTACGGATTACCCACAAAATTTGATTGTGTATATGCCTTATCCGGTGATTGGAAGAGTATTAACATCTAATCCAGCATTCGGAAGAATAACACACCCCTACCCACTGGCTTGAGAATATCAATACTTTAGCAGTGAAGAGCAAGAAATCTCAGCATGCCAACGCTGCATGCGATGTAGCGTTGACATGCTGACGTCGATAGTTTCCTTGCATATTTGCAAACCCCTCTTGCAAGGGGTTTGTGAACGTTTTATTGGGGGTTTCCGTATGGTTTGCATGGGGGGTCCGAGATTCCCCATGCGTTGAAAGGGAACTTGTTGTGGCCTACAGCCTGCGCAAAAAACAAAGCCCTAAAACTCCGACTAAGCTTGGGATAGGGTTTGATTAAGGTTTCATGTAAAAACTTTGGGGTTTGTGAGTAAGGAAGAAAAAAAATAAAACAAGTGCTTTCGCTCGATCTAAAAACGGGCATTTTCACTCGATCGCAATGGAGGGACGGGCTCTTTGTTTTTTTTTTTTTTTTTTT
>SZWC01002617.1:14095-38387 GCA_023375785.1 Penium margaritaceum
CACTCCCACTCCCACTCCCACTCCCACTCATACTCGCACTCGCACTCGCACTCGCACTCGCACTCACACTCGCACTCGCACTCGCACTCGCACTCGCACTCGCACTTGCACTCGCACTCGCACTCCCACTCCTACTCGCTCTCACACACTCACACTCACACTCCCACTCCCACTCCCACTCACACTCCCGCTCCCACTCACACTCACACTCACACTCACACTCGCACTCCCACTCGCAATCGCACTCGCACTCGCACTCACTTTCACACACTCACACTCACACTCACACTCACACTCACACTCACACTCACACTCACACACACGCATACTCACACTCACACACATACTCACACTCACACTCACACTCACACTCATACTCACACACACACATACTCACACTCACACTCACACTCACACTCACACTCACAATCACACACATACTCACACTCACACTCACACTCATACTCACACTCACACACATACTCACACTCACACTCACACTCACACTCACACTCACACTCACACTAACCTGCATCACTGGAAGCAGTCGTCTTGACGTCACTCGGTCTGCATTGGCCGCTTCCTCCGCCACTGCCTGCAGCAGCGCCACTGCCGCCGCCACCGCACTCCCTGCCACCTGCTGCGACGGAATCTGGCTTGCTTGCTCCACGAGCTGCTGCAAGGTGAGGATCTGAGAGACTACTGCAGCCTGCTGCTGCGGCAAAGTAAAGGACCTCACTGCTATGGCCGCCACAACCATGCACACGCGAGAGATCACGAGCGGGCTCTCCCTGTGAGGACCCCCTTCTTCCCTCAAGTAACGCACAACGAGGGAAAGGAAGAACTGCGCTGTATGCAGTTGAATTTCGGGAGGGGTAAGGGCCCATTCCGAATGCACTTTTGCCAGAACCAAGTTGGCGCAGAAGTAGCGGAGTTCCGCGGCAGCCGATGAGGCGGCGGAGGTGAGCGTTAGGGTTTCTGCGGCCACGGACCACGCGAGGGGGGACGACTGCAGCGCGTTGAGCCACCGGTTGGCTTCTGCTTTCGCCGCAGGGTCGGGGTTCGAGTGGAGTGCCGCGACAGCGTGCTGCAGCTGCTGCGGCGTGGGCGGCTGCTGCGACGCCGCAGATGCTGCGACGGCAGCTGCTGCGGTCTCCATCAGGGGCGAGAGAGGAGCAAAGCGAACAGAGCGGACATGGGTGAGGCGTCGCGGCAGAGAGTAACTTGGCTAACGGTAGGTTTTCTTGAGAGCGAGTAGGTTGTAAAATGCACGTGGTCATCGGAAGGAACGTTCGTGCGCAGACTGCTCGACGCCGCGCCTTGAACTTGTCCAACAATCGCTTCGCTCTCTTCCGGAAGTGAAACTACGTGCACTTTTTTTGGGTTGCAACGTGCAACAACACGCCTGCTTTCTTGAGCTAGAAGAGGAGTCCTTTTACCATGCAAGACAGCCTTCAGGCGAGTAAACGGCAGGCCACAGAATAAGACAAAGTCCATTGGAACTTATCATGTTGAAGCAATAACTATCGATGAAGACCATGGTGGTTTCCGCGGGAAGTTGTCAAACCTGACAACTCATGAAAAGCAACGAGGGTTGACGAGTTGACGTAGCCGCAGTCAGTCACACTCTAGTTCAACATTGTTTGCAAAGGTCTGACTTCATGCTTGATGTCGGCTACAGATGCGTGGAAGGATGAACGAATGAAAACTTTAACTGGCACCCATGTCCACGCAGCCACGCTGTTGTCTCCAGAACCCATAACATCAGAAACTAGGTGGTATACCACACTGGACTTCAAAGTGTGCGTAGTTTCACCCTTTTCCCTCAAGTTGCGGAGGCAGGGACCGGTAATTTTTGAAGGAATCAATCCTTCAAAGGGTGAAATAGCTTACAAACCCATGAAACGTAAAGTGCGACATCAATCCCCCCATGAGGGGGGGAACTAAGGCATAACTAGGGTGCAACTAAGGCGCAAGTAGGGTGCAACTAGGGTACAACTATAACGCAACTAGGATGCAACTAGGGCACATCTAGGGCGCAATTAGGACGTAATTGTGGCAAAACTAGAGCATAACTAGGGTGTAACTAGGGTGCAATGAGGGTGCACCCAACGTGTAACTAAGCACCAAATAGGGCGCAACTACTCCACAACTTGGGCGCAACTGCGACGCAACGAGGGTACAAATAGGGTGTAACTAGGGCACAACTACAGCTTAGCTAGCACACAACAAGGGCCTAACTATGGTGCATTTAACACACAACTAAGGCGCGACTAGGGCGCAACTAAGGCATAGCTAGGGTGAAGCTGGGGTGCAACTCGGGCATAAGTAGTGGCCAGCTAAGACACAAGTAGGGCGCAACTAGGGTGCAACTAGTGCGCAAATAGGGTACCACTAAGGCGCAATTAAGGCACAACTAGGGGGCAACTAGGGCGCAACGAGGGTGTAACTAGGACGCAATGAGGGTGCAGCTCAAGGCCAACTAGGGTGTAACTAGGGCATAACTATGATGCAACATGGGCACAACAAACATGCAACAAAGGCACGGTTCGGGCACAACGAGGAAGTGATTGGGTAGCAACTACGATGCAACTAGAGCAAAACTGGGAAGCAACTAGAGCGCAACTAGGGTGCAACAATGGTGCTACTACGGTGTAACTAATGTGCAACTGGGATGCAAGTCGAGTGCAACTTGGGTACAACTCGAATGCAACTAGGGTACAACTCGGGTTCAATAAGGATCCAACTAGAGCGTAACTAGGATGCAGTTAGGATGTAACAAAGATGCAAGTAGGGTGCAACTAGGATACACCTAGGGTGTAACTAGGGTGCAACTAGGGTACAACTTGGACACAACTTTGGCACAACACAGGCGCAACGAGGTTGCAACTATGGCGCAAAAAGGGCGTAAGCACGGTGTGACTAGTGCACAAGTAGGGTGCAACTAGGGTGCAACTAGGGCGTTACTAGAGTGCAATTAGGGCACAAATATGGGGCAACCAGAGCCCAACTAGGGCACAATTGGGGCACAACTAGGGCACAAATAGTGTGCAACTAAGGTAAAACTAGGACGTAACTAGGGTGTAACTAGGGCATAATAGAGTGGCAATATTGACGATATCGATATGTAGCGTACGGACCATTTTCACGGTTAAAAATGGTCGTTAAATAATTATCGGGTACTTCGGGTACTCGAGGCTCAGGTTTCGAGGAGCCAAAAGCCCGGAAAAAGATATGGGCTAGAGTCGAGTTCGACTCTAGCCCGGAAAATAGCCCGTGGCCAGATTCTAAGTGAAAGGAGTGCCGCGATGGAAAATCCATCGCGTCACTCCTCCTCCACTCTTAGCTTGGCGCTAGGGTCCTATTCCAGCGTGGCAATGCCATGTGGAACGATAGGGTTTTAGGATGCATGTTTGCAAAAATGCCCTATGACGACTACGTCCATTTGTGGCGCGGTTCGTCTCAGCCAAAATGGCTGAGGCGACCATTCGCCCGCTCTGCTGGGACGACTATTCTAAGGGCCTACATTTTGGTTCAGCAGTTAGTCGTAAAACAGACCACGTCTGCTACATTGGTATCAGAGCTCCAGGGCTCGAATCCCACGTCGGGATTACCGGAGATGCCGAGGCGGCTCTCACTCCTAGCGGGGGGGAGTGTAGCGTGGCAGTGCCACGCCGACCGGTCGAAGGAGCCACGTGGCTCGAGCGGGGTCACCTGGGACTGTGGGCGGTTGGACGGGATGGCTTGAGGGTCTGAGACCCTCAAGCACCGCGGTTTTGGCCTAGTCGGCCAAGGATTCCGTCTAATCCGCTACACGATATTTCGATATTGATATTTTTTATATATCGATATCGATATGAAGATCTTTAGTTCGAAATTTTTCTGCCTTAAGGTCAATATCGATATTGATATCGATATTGATATATCGATATCAATATCGATATATCGACTGGGCGATATCAATATTGATATTGTCCAGTATGTATTTAGCATTATACAAATACCTTTGAACTTTGATTTTTTTTACACGTACTTTTTCGCGGCATGACTCCCAGACGTTAGAGGAGCCTTATGTTAGTGTTTTTGCACATATGGGAAGGATTTCTGCAAGGCACAAATGCACAAAACATGAACAAGACATGCAATAGGGGACAAGGGAGGGAGGAGGGATGGTGTTTGGGGGTAGGGAGGAGGAGAGGAGGAAAGGAAAGGAGGGGGAAGGAGGGGCAAGGAGAGGGGGGGGGAGAGAGAGAGAGAGAGAGAGAGAGAGAGAGAGGGTGAGTGAGAGAGAGAGAGAGAGAGAGAGAGAGAGAGAGAGAGAGAGAGAGAGAGAGAGAGAGCACAACTGTTACTCAAAATATGAAGAGTACATCATCGCGTACATGAACTATTGACTCAAAAGTTCTTATGCAACAACAAAGTGTAGTACCTCTCTCAACGGTCAAGCTTTAGGAGCGTGTACCATGACTTAAGGCACATGAGTGCCCGCAATGTCTGGTCGCCAAGGTTGTGCCGCCTATTCCCGATGACGTTCTCGCTCTGGCTGAATACACGCTCGCACGACGCGCTGGATGCTCGCACGGCGAACACGTCTGGAGCACAAGCACCCAAGCCTGGGCACCTCCCAGTCTCAATCCTCCAAAACGTCGTCGGCGTACCCCGCACCACATCGTACCGAGTGCGGTCCACCTATAGGTGTCCACCTCACTCTCGGCCGTAGCAGGCGAGTGTCGAGCATCGCTGTCGGCGTACTCGTCATACAAGGCCGCCAACACTGTCTGCTGCAACGATCTGCTGCCTGATGCTGCTGGCCAAATGCCTACCGCAAACCTGCTGCCTGCTACTGTAACAGTGTCTGAGTCAAGATGGCCGCAAGAGATGTGGCTGAGACTACTGACGCTGCTGCAACACCTCTGCTGCCACCTGCACCTGACACAACGGTGGAGGCCACTGACTCCTGCTGACTAGCAGCTTCTGTCGCATGGGCTGCCTTCAGGTATGGCACCACTAGACTGTCAAATCTCTGTCGGCCCTCCTGTAGTGTAGCAAAACCCATGCCTCTCTGCCTTGCAAAATGTGCAAGACCGCGTCCAGGATCCAGCATCATGGTTGTCCAGCACACGATTATCATGTAGTCAGAGCTGTAGGTGGAGAGGAGGTCATCTTCTTATGTGGTGCCAGCTGTAAGTGCTGCTGGCGTGTCGACGGAGGCCTGCTCTGTGGTGAGGTGGTCACGCAAGAGGTGGTAGCATGGCAATACCAAGTGCAGAGTGGGCCGAACCTTGCTCTCCATACGAACAGAGACGGTGTTGAAGGGCTGCAACACTCTGATGAGCGCCTCCATCAACACCTCGTCTGGCGCATCGAGCTCGCAGGGTCGTCGCGCAGCTGCTGTCCATCCCCTCATCCAATCCTGTCGTGTTGCTCGTGTCTCCACAAATGCCTCCAGCATCACCAGCATGCTGTCCCACCTCGTACACACATCCTCCACCAACCGCTCTACCTGATCTGGCCTTAACTCTCGTCACCGCTCTCGTAGCGACGACGAGTTGCGCAAGGTTTACACCACCTTGTGCACCCTCCTGATCATCTCCTCCACCGCTGCATCCGCCGTCAACAAGGCCTGCACAGCTAGGTTGACGATGTGGCAAAAATACCGGAAAAACCACTGTGGGTCGAAGGTGTCTGGCTAGAGTGTCACCAATTGGTCGGCCATCTTCTTGTTGTTGGAGGCGTTGTCAAAGTGATTTCCTTCACCTTCCCCTCGCGCTCCCACTCCTCAAACAAACACCAGTGCAGTGCCTGGGCAGAATACTTGCCCGTGTGTCACTTTGGCACAGCAATGAAGTCGAACACCGCCGTCATGTTCTTCCACTTCACGTTCAACGAGTGCGTAGTGATTCCCATGTATGCACGGCCGTTCTGTCCCGTCCATGTGTCGACGGACGTGGCAATACGGCCGTCGGCTGCTTCTAAGAGCTCCTTCATCAATGCCTTGTTTAACCCCCAATCACCATGGATGGTAGCAGTGAACGCTTTCCTGTTGGGGAGGGTTGGCTTGGGGTTGAGTTCTACCACAATGGTGCAAAACTGATCACACTCAATAAGGTGGAAGGAAAGGTCGTGGATGACTCAAAGGCGCCTCTGCTTCCTCTTAAACCTATCTTGACAGAACAGCGGATCTCCTGTCATGATGACACGCTCTATGGGAGCACCGGTGGGATGAATGACCTCTGCACCTCTGAACTTCCCCCACCCCTCTGGCGCAACCCTCATGAAGACCGTGCGGAAGTGGTTGTTCCGTACGTGGCTCGCTGTAACAGTACGCGGTCTGAGAGTTGCCCTGCGCACGATTCTGTACATGAAAAACGGTACGAACACTAAAGACAACCGGTTTTGGTGCAACGGTAGCGTAGTTCATTCTAAAACCGTTACATTGGTATCCATGAGCTAGGTGTCACCCTTGGTGACTTAGTCGCTGGACGACCTGGAACCTACTGAGTCGCCGCTAGGAAGCTGCAGCCACCACTCCACTCCTCCTCACCCAAGTCCGGCGGAGCAGATTGATTGGTCGACGGCTCCACCTTCCTAATAACGACGCAGAAACAGCAGACTAGGTTGTTTTCGGTGACAAGGTCCGCAGCCGAGTTTGCTTCCGCCCGCCTTGTTGTCGCGTTACAGAACCGCCGCAGCAGGCCAGTTTCTCCAGAAACATACCCCGACTTTGAAGAGGCACTGCAGGCAGACTTCTCCAAACGCTGTGTGCAGCATACCGTTAGAAAGAGCAAGAGACGAACTTTTCAGAACTCCCTCAGTCGCCAACTTTGGACATCTGTGTGGCCTGCTACGGCCCAGGGACCAAAGCTTCGAAAAACAGGTTGTTTCTTCCCCTTTCAGTCAACAAAGACATATTTTTTCATCCACATTGCAGGAGAAACGCTGCTTAAATTTTATCTATAATTTTTGGCCATGATTTCATGCTTTGCTCTGACTTTGAACCTCATTTGATGAGTGAAAGGTGAAAAAGAGGGGTGTTTTGGCACGTTCCCCTTACAAAGGGCGTGGAAATAGTGGAAAACCATTTTATCCCGCTTACCATAGCCAAGAGTGCTTGAAATACGTGGAAGATATTACTGGTGCATCTGCATTCTAGCTACCACCACACTCTCACTTAACTCTTGCCCCCCCCTCCCTTCCCCTTCCTCCCTTCACCCCTCCTCACCAGTCATGGTGGGAGGTGGTCTCCCCATGTCCGTGGCAGGAGGAGGCCCTCCAAAAACCCCAGCGAAGGAGAGTGGCCTAAGCGCATCCGAGAATCGTGCTCAGTGCACGATGTCACCGACGAAGAGCGCTTGTGGGACGGGCACCGGTCACGCCGCATCCGCCGCTTTCGCGAAGATGCCGCCCGGTGGGAGCCCTGCCGCTAAGGACATCGTGAAGGGACATGAGGAAGCCAAGGAGACGACGTCAACTCCACGTATTGGTGATAAGGCCGAGGGCCTTGCCAACGCCACCGGCGTAGCAGACGTGGTGGACACAGAACATGCTGTCCCTGAGGGCGAAGACAATGACGTTGGAGCAGAGGATGACCGGCTCTCCTTGGAGGCCCAAGATGAAGAGGACGACGATCCTCTCAAGAGTATTGATGCTGCCACCTTCGCGGCGATCAACCACCTTGTGGACCTCAAAATCCGTGACTTTCGCAAGGTGGAAGCTGTTAGGATTTCGGTCCTAGCAAAGGGGAACGGTGGCCCTAAGCTACCTATTGGTCATACATCTCGTGGCGTTGACCCGGATGGCATACCAGTAGGTGGTGACGGGAGGAACATGCTGCCCACCTCGGCACGTGCACCAACCCCACAACCCCAGGATGGTCCCTTGGCTCGCCTTGAGCAAGGAACACGTGGAAGAGCACAGACATGTGCTACGGCCGCCAACACGACCATCGTGTCTAAGGCATGCCAGGGATCGTAAAAGGATCCAGCGAACATCGCTGATCCACTGAACCTTTTGCAAGACGCCAAGGCATACAAGCATTTACTCAACGCTCTTGAGCGTAACCAGCTCACCAAGAGCGTGCTTGTCCTCAAGCAGCACGTTCATCCTGATGCATTCAGCAGTATGTTGAACATCAAGTGTAAACCGGGCTCGGTCTGCTAGCCTCAACCGGATGGTGTAGGCACCAACCGGCGGCAACGGCGACCAAGAGGAGGCCGGTGCACACCTTCCCGAGTACATGTGGAAGCGTAGGATCATCTTGGGGGAGCACGGGAACATGTGTGGCACAGTGTAAGTAAACTGTACTTGTTCTTCAAATGTCAAGATACAAGACTATATGTACATGATGACACATCCTAGGCGACCCGAGGTCGCCGAGCCGTGTGCGGCTCCGTACGGGCCTGGGATGAGCGTTATTGCCTCTGCATCACAAAGCTCATCTTCCCAGATTTCCAACGCACCAAGAATTGCATCATTCCGGGGAGGAACGGCCGAGATATGGCCGTTTCCGTGAACCACGGCAATCTGCCGCTGGCAGCACCACTAGCGGCAGTGACGGCCGCCCGAAGCGCCCTTTCTGGTAATAACACATCGGGGCGCCATTCCGAAGCGCCCTTGGACCTCAATGATCCTTCATTCATTGCCTAACCGGGCCTCAAGGTGCGCTTCAGCCTTGTTGGGCCTTCCGAGGGTCGAGCCTTGGTCCTTGGGGATGAATTCCCGTCACCCGTTTTCCCCTCAGCCGGTCCAACCTTTGGCCGGGCGTAACTTCCTCAATTCTTGATGGATCGACCCCATTCTTGGGTTGATCTCGTACGGTTTTTCCTGTAGATTCCAAATCCACATTCGGATTACACACTTCACGAATCCTCAAGCCGTGATCAGTACCGTTGGTACTGTCCGGCTTACACTAACCCCCCCTTTTAGGAGCGAGCCGTCCCGGTTCGCTCTTGGTACTCCCGGAGGATGGCATTTTCCCCCCCAACGTTGAAGTTGCGGGCAGGCTCCCATGAGTTGTGGGCCGCATCATAGCCCTTCCATTTGACTAGGTTCTCCCATCCACGGCCACGACGACGGTGGTCAAGGATGGCCTCCACCTCAAACTCTTGCTCGCCCTCGATCACCAACGGAGGGGGAGGCTCAGAACTGCGGCCAGGAAAATGCTCGGCCGGACCATGGTAGAGTTCGAGCTTGGAGAAATGGAAAACGTCGTGGACTGGCATGGAAGGCGGAAGAGCCAACCGCGCCACCACGGGTGTCCGCATTTCGAGCACCTCGAACGGACCAAGCCGCCGGGGTCTCAACTTGTCCGACCGGATCCCGCGAAGCTTGACGTGCGCGCTGTTGAGAAGCACACAATCACCGACCTTGAGCGTTGCGTCTGCGCGTCGGCGGTCCGCTTGCACTTTCTGCTGCTCTTGCGCCTTTGCCTATGCATGCCGCGTTGCTGCCCAAATCTGCTTGATGTCACGTGCGGTAGACTCCACCGTGGGCAGGTTGCTTGCGACGTGCAAACTAAGGGGCATGGCGGGCACCATCCCGTTCACCACCTCAAATGGTGCCTTGCCGGTGGAGACGGACATGGCAGAGTTGTACGCCAGTTCAGCGACCGGAAACCGCTGGTCCCACGCCGTCTCGTCCGGGTCACCCACTGTACGGAGGAGCTGCTCCAGCGTCTGGTTCGTCCGCTCCGTTTGCCCGTCAGTTTGGGGATGAAAACTGGTCGACAGCTGCACCTTGCTGCCATACCGCTCCATGCGTTCTCGCTAAAACGTGCTCGTGAAGCGCAGGTCACGGTCGCTCACAATGGACCGAGGCACGCCATGGAGGCGCACCACGTGCTCGAGGAACAGCCGAGCCGTACCTTCCGCGCTCACCGTATCACGCGTCGCAATGAAGTGCGACATCTTGCTGAAGCGATCCACCACCACCAACACCGCATTGTGGCCTGGCGCTATCGTGGGCAAGTCCGTGATGAAATCCATGGAGATGTCTTGCCACGGCTGCTCGGGAATGGGCAAGGGTTGGAGGAGACCCGGGGTCTTCGTCCTCCACGCCTTGTGACGTTGGCACACGTCACAACTCCGACAGAATTCAGCCACCTTTGACGATATAGTGGGCCACCAAAAGAAGCGAGCCACCGTCTTCAAGGTCTTGTCGGCGGAGAAGTGGCCGCTCGGGCCACTGTCATGGCACTCCTCCAAAATCCGCTGCCGAAATGCCGGCACTGCAGGAACCACCACCTGTTGCGTGCCGCGCCGTCGCCAATATGGCACTTCGAAGAAAAATCTCCGAGGGTCATACTCCCCATGCGCCTCGTAACCCGCCGTGAAGAGCTTCACAAGGAAAGCATCCTTGTGGATGGTGAGAGACGCAACCTGCATCATCAGGTCCGGTCGATGTGAGAGTGCATCGGCTGGGTTGATGCGACCCGGCCGGTAGACGATCTCATAGTCGAAGTGCGACTCGAGGTACTCCACCCAACGCGCTTGCCGCCGGCTCAGGTTCGGCTGCGTCTTGAAGTACTTCAACGCGTGGTGGTCGGTGTAGACCGTGCATTTCCGTGCCTCGAGGTAGCACTGCCAGTTCTTGAAGGCTGCGACCATGGCGAGCATCTCCTTGTCATGGGTGGCGTAGTGCAGCTCCGTCCCACGCAACTTGCGTGAGTAGTAGGCGACCGGCTGCGAACCGTTGCCAAAGTCCTGCAAAAGGATTTCACCAATGGTCAGATCCGATGCATCCGTCGCCATCTCAAACTCACGGCCGCTGTCGACCAAGTGCAAGGCCGGCGCGGAGGTCAGAGCCCTTTTGAGATTCTCAAAGGCTTTTTGTTCGCTAACTCCCCAACTCCACTCGCGATCCTCGCGAGTGAGATTGGAGAGTGGCACTGACACTCCCGCATAGCCAAGGATAAATCTGTGGTAGCAGTTGTAAAAACCAAGGAACACTTGCACATCGTACACACTACAAAACTTCGGCCACTCTTGCACAGCCGACACCTTGCGCGGATCCATGGCAATCTGTCAATTGCCAATTATGTGTCCAAGGAATTCAACTTTTCCCACCGCGAACTCACACCTAGAGAGCTTTGCAAAAAACTTCTCCCTCCTCAAAATCTCAAGGACCTTCTTCACATGCTCCTCATGCTCCTCCGCCGTCCTGCTATACACCAAGATGTCGTCAAGGTACTCCACCACAAAGTCGTCCAAGTACGGCCTGAAGATGTTGTTCATCGCTACCATGAAGGTGGCCGGTGCATTGGTCAACCCGAAAGGCATCACGAGGAACTCGTAGTGACCATAACGGGTGCAGAAGGTCGTCTTTTCCACATCATCTGTTGCGATGCATATCTGGTAGTAGCCGGAACGGAGGTCGATCTTTGTGAAGAAGCGAGCTGCACAGAGTTGATCGAAGAGCTCCTCGGCTCGTGGAAGCGGGTACCGGTTCTTGATGGTCAACTCATTCAATGCCCGGTAGTCCACGCACATGCGCATCTCCCCCGTCTTTTTCTGCACAAACAAGACAGGTGCAACGTAAGGAGACAAGGACGGGCGGATGAAGCCCTGCTCCGTCATCTCGGTCAGCTGCTTCTTAAGCTCCTGCAGCTGCATGTCGGTCATGCGATACGTTGCACGAACAGGCGGACGTGCTCCAGGTTTGAGTTCGATGCGATGCTCCACGCCCCGCTTCGGTGGCAGACCCGTTGGGAGGGTGTCGGGGAACACGTCCTCGAACTCCGTACACACCTTCCGAAGCCCCTCGGGCACCCCGGCAAACTTGCCTTGTGCCCCCGGCTTCTCACGAGTCGCCCCTTGCGCCACAGCAGGCGCCACGTCCTCTGGTTCGTCGAAGTCGTCCTCCACGTCTCGCACGAACGCCAGAAAAATCTACTCCTTCCAAATTGCGCGCTTTAGCTGCACCAAGTTCAGCATCATAGGCGCCGATTCCTCCTTGTGAGGCACCGGCTGCTGCGGCACTTGTTCCTCGCAAGTCTCCTCCTCCGCGGCCTCATTCTCGGACCACGTAGGCAGGGGATACTCCTTGTCTCCGAGCTTGACTGAGACGGTGCGCGCCTCCCAATTGACGGCGGGGTTGTACTTGTGGAGAAAGTCACGACCGAGGATCACATCGTAATCCTTCATCGGGCACACCCGGTATACGGTCGTTATGCGAAGCTTCTCCACGCGAATGGAGAGGGGACGGGCCAGGTACCCTACTTCAATCGTGCCGTCCACTTGGTTAGTGGTCCGCTTCTTACTCGTGAGCGCAAGGCCCCACTTTCGAGCACGCTCCATACTCACAAAACTGTGCCTCGCGCCACAATCCAGTAGGCTCCCCACCTTCCTCTTGACGCCTTTCACTCGCGCCTCCAAGAGAAGTGCGGACTGCTCCTCCTCATACCCCGCGTCACATGCCTTGACCTCGGAAACCCCCTTAATTGCCGCAAGGCATTCGGGTGGGCGGTCAAGTGGCGGTTTGGGCTGAGAGGAACCAGGAGTAACGCCATCTACTCCCGGCTCTCCTCGTTTCCCGACTCCTTTGTTGCTTTCTCTGCTTCCTTCGTGGCTTGCTTCCCCTTCCATTGCCGCTTACCCTTGCCGTCGCCCTTCTTAGGACTCCAGCAATCACGCGCAATGTGGCCAGGTTTGCCACAGTTGTAGCACTTGCGCTGCTGCAACGCTCCAATCTCCATGGGCGTGTCGTCGCTCTCGGCCCGCTTGCCGTAACCACCACCCGAAGAATTGTGGCTGTAGGCATGAGTCTGGTGCACACGCGAGTCGTACCTCTCTGCTGCTGCGATCATCCTCGGCAGGTCATCGTTGAGGTCGTGTATCACCGTCACAGCGCTGGCGTGGTCCTTGAGGCCGTTGCTGTAGTGGAAGCATAATTCGTGGGAGTCGAAGCCACAGTTGGCCACGATCGCACGAAATCTGCGGGTGTAGGCGGCAGGCCAGTTTGGCGAAGCCGACGCAGCTTGGCACGCGCGTTGTTCCTCACGTCACCCACGGTGAAGCGCTTGATGAACGACTCCGTGAACTCTTCCACGAGGTCGGCCATTTGAGGGTAGGGTCACCACTGCTGCAGGTTGGAGCCGATGGGATTGAGATTCCGGTCGCGGCCGCAATGCCGGCGACCATTGCTGCTCCATTGCCTTGTGGATTGGACCGCATGATGTCGGTCCACCAATCCAACGATGCCCCTCTCAACAGGGTCACGGCGTAGTCGCGGCGCGCCTCGTACCTCGAGGCATCCACGCCGATGGCGGTGAAGTACAATTCCAGTCCGAGTATCCAAGCGTGCGGAGCTGGCCCATCCTTCTTCGATGGGTCGAACGGCTCCGGCTTGGGCGGGCTCGGGACGCCCACCGCAGGTACGTTTGCAGTGGCAACTGCCACTGGTGTTGTCACTGGACGCTTCGCGAGCTCTTGATTGAGGTACTCGTTCTGCTTCTCCAACAAGTCCATCTTGGTCTGCATGTCAGCGAGCAACTTCTGCAACGCTGCAGCTGCTGTTACTTTGCCTTGCGCGTCGAACGCCGCAGCCAACGAGGACGAGCCGATTGAAGTCATCGTGCGTCCGGTGTAACTTCTTCCTCAACGGGTCCTCCGGTTACCGCCTTGTCACCAGAATGCATGGTTGGCCTTGGGCACGGATCCGCCAAAGAGACGAGATGCGTGCTGGTCTATGCTGACCAGGAGAGGTTGCCACGTAGATGATTGTGCCCCTGAGCCAAGGGTGGCTCTGATACCAAGTGTAAACCGGGCTCGGTGTGCTAGCCTCAACCGGATGGTGTAGGCACCAACCGGCGGTAACGGCGACCAAGGGGAGGCCGGTGCACACCTTCCTGAGTGCATGTGGAAGCGTAGGATCGTCTTGGGGGAGCACGGGAACACGTGTGGCACAGTGTAAGTAAACTGTACTTGTTCTTCAAATGTCAACATACAAGACTATATGTACATGATGACACATCCTAGGCGACCCGAGGTCACCGAGCCCTGTGCGGCTCCGTACGGACCTGGGATGAGCATTATTGCCTCTGCATCACGTAGCTCATCTTCCCAGATTTCCAACGCACCAAGAATCGCATCATTCCGGGGAGGAACGGCCGAGATATGGCCGTTTCCGTGAACCACGACAATCTGCCGCTGGCAGCACCACTAGCGGCGGTGATGGCCGTCCGAAGCGCCCTTTCTGGTAATAACACATCGGGGCGCCATTCCGAAGCACCCTTGGACCTCAATGATCATTCATTCATTGCCTAACCGGGCCTCAAGGTGCGCTTCGGCCTTGTTGGTCCTTCCGAGGGTCGAACCTTGGTCCTTGGGGATTCATTCCCGTCACCTGTTTTCCCCTCAGCCGGTCCAGCCTTTGGCCGGGCATAACTTCCTCAATTCTTGATGGATCGACCTGGTTCTTGGGTTGATTTCGTACGGTTTTTCCTCTAGATTCCAAATCCACATTCAGATTACACACTCAACGAAACATCAAGCCGTGATCAGTACCGTTGGCACTGTCCGGCTTACATCATGGGTACGTTGGTGGCTGGTGGCATGGCCGACAAGCCTCATCCCGCCCACCCATCCCAGGGTCGCAAAGCTAAGCATCCATTACATGATGATGCTCACAGCCTGACGGGTGACACCCATAATGATTGGTCGACGGGCCCCAGAGGCTCTCGTCGTCTTCATGAGGCTGAGAAAGCGATAAGCGAGAAATACCCTGAGGATGATGATGAAGTATTAGACGTTGAGATCTCAAAGGCTGTAAAGCGCCTGAGTGATTATCCCAAGTTCGGCTTATCCAAGCACATGGACTTGGCCACTTGGAAGCCACGCATGGAGCTTTTGCTTGAGCTCCATAACATCAAGCAACGAGCTTGGGACGCCGTCGGGCAAGCTTGCCTTGACTGCGCAGCGCTCTTATCGGTGAAGAACCGACTGAAAGTGTTATACGTGGAAACACCTCAGTTGGTCCACAGACCTCACTGGGAAGACCTATGTAAGATCCTCATGGACTTGTACGGTAGGGAGTCCGTCTCCCAACAAGCGTCCAGGCGTCTGTCGAAAATCCACCAGGGTGACCGCAAGCTTGCGGAATACCTCCAGGATTGGGACAACACCTTGGACAAAATCACCGATGAGGACCGCCATCCCAAGTGGTAGATCGTGGAATGGCTCACCAACGGTCTTTCTAACGAGTCCCTCACTCGTGCTTGTACACTGGATCCCCAAGGCAAGCCTTGGACCAGTTATGCTGAGCTACGTGACTTCATCCTCGTGAAGTACAACTCCATGTCGGCCGAGTATGGAGTGAACACACGCCGTGGCCAGCATAACGAGCATGGCAACAACAAGAGTCAGCACTCTCCCCAACGTGGTGAGCATAAGTTCCCTCGGCACGGGTCGAATAGTCACAAACCCTCCAAGCCGTAGGACAGCCATAAGGAGCATGTAGATGGCAAGGCCAAGACAGGCACCCTCACGTGCTACTATTGTGGAAAGACTGGGCACTATGCGTCTGAATGCCGCAAGCGCCAGAAGGATCGTGCTGAGGGAAATACCAATGAACAGGCAAAGACAAGCAGGATAAGGGACAAGGAAACCGTCAGATTGCCAAGGGCGTGAATGGTGGTCGCGGACCAGCAGGCTGTGGGAAGGGTTCTTGAATCCCCTAGTGGCCGGTAGTGGACAACCACTAGGGGCTGTGGCAGAGAGATCCTTGGATGTTGAACGTGCTTTCATGTTTTAGGATGATGTGAAATAGTTGGAACGCCTCACTGGAGCTTTGTTTTCTGTTGTTTTCTCCTTCCCCATGAGCAATGAATCTGCGTATCTCTCTTGTAATTGTCCACTCTTGCATCTCATCGATGATGAATGCTTGCAAAATCACACTTGTCTGATCGTATCCACACGACAGAAAGCAAACAAAATGCTTGAGTTGGCAAATGTAGCCCACAAGATGAACTCACTCACGCAAGTGACTGTTGCAGTTCCTATCTTTGCGGGTCTCAAGAAAGAACTCTTGAATGGATGGCAACTCTTGTGCGATGTAATCAAAGGACACCACATGTGGCAGCAAGTGGGTGACTCTGTTGAGCTACGTCATAGCACAGAGCACTTTCGTGTGTACCACTTGTAGGCTAAGCCTCCAAAGAGCTTGTTCACACGCTCATCACACACAAAGATGACAATGGAATTTGCAGGTCATCTGGCTGGGGCACGCGTGCAAGTCCTAGTTGACACAGGTGTTGATGACGAGTTCATTAATGCCTCTCATGTGCGACAACTAGGATTGAATTGCACGCCTTGTGAGGGAAAAGTCACCGTCGGTGACGACCGTGAGGTCGATGTACTCGGCATATGTCGAGCAAGGCTCAAGCTAGGAACTCTCATAACAATCGTCAACTTTACTGTCATTGACTTGACAGATTATTTTGACATTGTTTTGGGCGACCCTTGGCCTAATGAGCACAATGCCAACATGAGTTGGGTCACAAAGACTCTCACCGTACAAAAAGGCAAGCGTTGCATCACGCTTTCGCCTATGGATCGCTCAAAGCCCTCTCACAAGAGTGAACAATCCGTCCTTACGGCGCTTCAAGTGAAGCGATACTTGCGTAAAGGGCACAACGTGTTCCTAGTGCAACTTCGTAAGGTCGATGACGACGATCCACCGTTGAGCTCGAGTGATGTCAGTTCTCTCCTTGAAGAGTTTTCTGACGTTTCTGGCCCACTCCCGGATGGCCTACCGCCATAACGGAATGTTGGTCACACAACCCCTCTCGAGCCTGGAGGAAAGCCATCGTTTCGGCCCATGTATCGCCTCAGTCCTGCTAAGCATGAAGAAGCCGAATGACAAATCAAGGAATACTTGGCCAAGGGATGGATTGAACCCAACAGCTCTCCATTTGGAGCTCCTATCCTCTTTGTCAACAAGAAGGATGGAGGTTTGCGCATGTGTGTTGACTACCGTGCGTTGAACAGCTTGACGGCTAAAAACCGTTATCCCTTGCCAAGGATCGAGGATCTTTTTGACCAACTCCAAGCTGCAAAGGTCTTCTCTTCTCTTGATCTAGCTCAAGGATATCACCAAATTCGGATCACTGAGGAAGATGTTCCAAAAACTACGTTTCGTACACATCTGGGACATCATCAGTTCTGAGTGCTGAGCTTTGGTCTTACCAATGCCCCAGCGACGTTTCAAGCCACAACGAATCACATATTTTGTGACCAGTTGGGCAAAACCGTCTTGGTGTACCTTGATGATATCCTGGTGTTCTCAAAGAATCATGAGGAGCATGTACAACACCTGCGTACAATGCTCGAGATCTTCCGCAAGGAGAAGTTCTTTGCCATGATGGAAAAGTGTGCTTTCACACAACCCGAGCTGTAGTACTTGGGCTTCATCGTTGGCAACGAAGGAATCCGAGTGGATCCTTGCAAAGTGCAAGCTGTTGTGGACTGGCTTCAGCCATCCAATGTGGGCAGAATACGAGCCTTCCTAGGCTTAGCGAATGACTTCCGTCGCTTCATGCAAGGCTACTCTAGCCTTGTCGCCCCACTCACAGCTCTCACACGTAAAGACGTGAAATGGTCATGGTCTGATGAGTGTGAGAATGCATTTTTACGTGTCAAGGAAATTCTGGCATCTGCACCTGTGCTTGCACTCCCGAATCCCGAAAAACCATACGAGGTGCTCTCTGATGCATCTATCGTCGGAATAGGGGCTGTCCTTATAAGAAGGACGACCGGTCGCATATGAGAGTCTTGAAGGTTTGGCGTTGTTACCTCTCAGGCGCTGAGACTCGCTACACCACAGGCGACCAAGAGTTACTTGCGGTAGTTCATACCTTGAAGGTTTGGCGCTGTTACCTTGAAGGTGCCAAGGGTGGATTCACAGTGGTTACAGACCACAACCCCCTGGTATTCTTTCAGTCACAACCCAACCTTTCTCGGTGACAAGCTCCTTGGAGCGAGTACTTGAGCAGATTCCACTTCCAGTGGGAATATTGACCCGGTCTTACAAATGTGGCAGACCCGTTGAGTCACACTCCGGTCAACGTGGTTCTCACCACACTTCAAGCGCGATCTCTTCACACGAAAGATGTACGGGAGCAGGATGTGTCCAAGCCTGACAACCCCCTACGCCAGCCACCAAAACCGACGGCGTATTTCACGCCATTCTTGCAACATATATGCATGGGATACTTTGACGACCCCTGGTTTCACCAGGGTAACATTGACCGATACGGCTTGGTGGAAGCCTCTGGTTTCTACTGGAAGGGCAACTTGGTGGTTGTGCCCAACTCCGGAAAGCTGCGGGATGAGATCTTTTTTAAGTTCCATAACCCAGCAGCAGCTGACCACCTTGGTGCAGCAAAAACCGGAAAGGCTCTCTCAGAGCATTATTGGTGGCCTGGATGGTCATGCGACGTACGCAAGTACATCCAAGCCTGTGACTTGTGCATCCGCAACAAGTCGAGCAACAAGGCACCAGCAGGATTGTTGAAGCCCCTCCCAGTGCCCAAATCCTCATGGGAAGAAGTGAGCATGAATTTCATCACTGGCTTACCCAAGACACCTCGTGGCCATGATGCTATCCTCGTGGTGGTTGAATCTTTGACCAAGATGGTGCATTTCATGCCCACAACCACGCATGCCATTGTAGAGGAAACAGCACACATCTTTTGGGACACCATTGTTCGACAGCATGGACTGCCGTTACGCAACCCATGCTGATGCTCGTGCGTCTCGTTGATCGAGACGTGCGGTTTTGAAGTAAAAACGTGCAAGCCCTTTGTGAGATCTTTGGCACCCGCCAAAAGATGTCTACTGCCTTTCATCCACAAACGGATGGACGGTCTGAACGGATGAACCGAACTCTAGAGCAGATGCTCCGGATGTACGTGGATCCTTCGATGGATGACTTGGATGAGTTTCTCAGTCCGGCAGAATTTGCCTACAACAACTCTCTTCATGAATCCACGAAGTTGACACCGTTCTTTCTGAACTACGGCTGGCATCCGATGGTATCTGTCTCTTTGATGAGGCGCGGGGGCGGCAGGAATCAGGTACCTTCCGCCCAGGCCTTTGCCGACCGCATGGACACTCTTCGTCGAGAAGCACGTGAATACCTCCATGCATCGAAGCAGCGCCAAAAGGCCTATGCCAATGCTAGTCGCCGTGATGTCACATTTTCTGTCAGCGACCAGGTACTTCTGAGGACAAAGAACATGCGTCTCAAGACGCCTAGAGAAAGGAAGATCCTCACCCAGTGGGTCGGACCATTCAAGGTCACTCATAAGATTGGTGAGGTTGTGTATCGTCTTGCTCTTCCAAAGGTCATGAAGATCCATGACGTGTTTCATGTCAATCTTCGTGCACCTTATGCAGCATCAGGAACGGTTCAGCCTTCGCCTGTAATACTCGCAAGTGACGGTCAGTACGAGGTACATGGGCTCCTCCAACACTGCGAACGTACACGCGGTAAACGAGTTATGAAGGAATACCTCGTGAGTTGGGCCGGTTGTGGAACTGAACACAACAGTTGAGAGCCTGAGAGTCGTGTCCCGGCCGCTATGATCAAGGACTATTGGCAAGACCAGGCTGCTCGCTTTCGCACTCGTACCCCCGGGGGTACCACCCTGGCACAAGCCCCAAGCAGGGAACCTTCACCTGTCAGAGTACAGACAAGAGCACAACGGCAGCGATCTCGGACGCATAGAGACGCCCAGGCTGATGGTCGCGAGGACGCTCCTCGCAAGAGGGGGAGGAAGCGGTAGCCGTGAAAACTTTTCATGTGAACTTGGCTGATCTATGTACGATCTTGTGCTCGTGAAGGATATCAATCTCAATCTTTTGAGTTTTCTCTCCCTGTGCAATGGCACATAGTCCAATGGATGCACCCAATGATTGTTTTGTTAAACCAACAAAGCATGTCTTCTTCCACCAACATCCAATCTAGACCCTCTTGAACCGAGGACGGTTCATAGTAGAGGGGGAGGAATGTAACAAACCTGACATGAACTATGCCACTTCATTACGTGACATGGGCAGGCACCATTATTCCGAAAATGGTTAGCCATGTCGCAAGCTTAGAAAAACAGGGATATTCCCCACTTTGGTCGCTTGGTCGGCGAGGAGGCCTCCTCGTCGACCAGCCTCACGAAGAGGAAGCTTCATGGAAGCTTCCTCCTCGCAGGAGGGCGACCGGATAGTGCCTTGCACTATCCAGTCGTCGCTGGAGGTCTCGCGACCTCCAGCGGCGAACGCGAGCCCATCCCGAACATTCGCGATGGGCTGCGTAGGGCCTGCGCAGTCGCATTGGGCATGACCCAATGCGACATCGCAAGGACCCCCATCCCATCAAGGGGCCCCTCACGAGGCCGCTCGCCATGGCGAGGGGGCTCGCGAGGGGCCACCGGCGGGCGTTCCGACAGGACCACCCCGCCGAGTGCCACCGCCACTCGGTGGCGTGGCAAACACGTTTTTATAAACGTGTTGGCCACGCCATCAGAAGAGGGGCACCGAGTGGTGGCAAAATACCCTCGCACGTGCGAAGATATTTTGTCACCACCTCCCCATCCCTAATCACGCCGGAAACTTAGGGTTTCCACGTGGACAACATAATATTGTTTAACGGGTTGACTCGACGAGAGAAATGTATCTAGTCGAACCGCGTCAACCCGCCAACAAAATGGACGGATAAAATAATATCATCCACCCTCCCTCTTGGGTTGCCCTATGACGAGAATGGACTCCGCGCCCCGACCTTGGTCGGGGCATACTTGTGAGAGGAGTCATTCGTGAGAGAATTCACTTCACGGCGAAGTTAATCTCCACGACCAACCTGCGCGATTGCCATGAGCAATCCGGTCCCGAGGGCTCACTCACCCAAAGAAGCTTGCACCCCGTTTCACCCGCTGTGTTACATTGGTATCAATGAGCGCATGGGTTCGAATCCCGGGCCGACCTGAAGCGCAATACCACCTTGATGTCACACCATGGTGCCTGCGGGTACACATGGGAGAGAAGCATCGTCGAGACATGGGTCTCACATGCTGAGGTGAATTACAGGACGGCAGGTTGCTCCGTGGGAGTTGGGCTCGTACCGTGAGGGTGTCAACGCCAAGTACGGAGGACCACGTAGGGCCTGGTCACCCCGTGACGTGGAGGGTTGGCCTGCACCGAGGACGGTGTCAGGGTTCCGAGTGGGAGGAGTGTAACAGGACGCGGTCCGAGAGTTGTCCTGCGCACGATTCTGTACATGAATAACGGTATGAACACTAAAGAGAACCGGTTTTGGCTTAACGGTAGCGTAGTTCGTTCTAAAACCGTTACACTCGCCAAGTTTCTGGTTTCGCTATTCCTCGTCTTCACCCATACTGTACATATGGCACATAGCTCCTCAGCTGCTATACGATCCAACTGCTTCTTTTCAGGAAAGATTTTCTTCGATGGAATTTTGCCTGTCGCCTCCTTCTTCTCCAACATTTTCCTCATTGCCTCCTCCAAACTCCCTTGATCCCATCCATCTACCCACTTGACCTTCACATCCTTCCCCGCCGCAATCACCGTACCTGCTGTGCGTCCATGCCCTGTCACTGCTACCACTGCTGCAATAGCAGACGTAGTTTGCCTCAGAAGGTGGTCGAAACTCGGGCTCAGTCGCTATCCCCTCCCTCCGCGCCGCCGCATCCATTGCCTTGCGCGCAAGCTTGGCGCTTGGCATTGGCCTTTCAGCACCTGCCACACCTCCATCCTCCTCAGCAGCCCCTCCTTATGTTGCGTCCCCAGCCACCCACAGCGGATCATCGTCATCATCATCATCATCGCGCACCACATTTGATGGCCTTGCCTTGTCAATCTTCCTCTTGCCCTTGCTATCTGCTGCTGTTACCCCAACCTGCCCACGTCCACGCCCTCGCCCTCACCCACGACCTCTCCGCAACCCCTCTCCCGCTGCCCCCTGACACTATGGATGTTCCTCCCCCAAGCACTAACCCACCTCCATCTCGGACGCTACGCGTGCCAACCCGCTCTTGCCGCGGATGTACAACCCAAGGCCCTGTGGCTAGGATGTCCACCACAGCACGCAAGTCCACGTTCCTCTTCCGTGGTGCATCCAACCCCATCACCTGGTACAAGTCCCACCGCACTATTGAGTCCTCCAGCACCAAGTTGTACCAACAGTTCTAATACAATATCTCAGGCTCGTCCTTCCAGAAAAAGGCGAGCCATGTCCCAGCAGCATCCTTCACCTACTGTCGCCACCTCCTCGCTACCCACTCCGGCAATGCCGACGGGTCTACAGTACAAGGGCCCAACGTGACAATGAGTGAGCTGTTGATGAACGGCGGCATGATGGCCGGATCGCTCACGATCCGACCGTCGTAATCTGGATTGAAGTCAGGATCAGACTCCTCCTCCTTATCCAACGTGCCACCATCCTCCCCTCCATCCTTCTCTACTCCCAAGTAGTCATCCAGGCCCTCCCAATCCACTATTGAAAGAAAGCTGGCTCCACCCCTTCTGCCTGATCGGTAGCCACAGCCTCTGCCTTCGCCAACTGCCGAGCTACCCGCTCTGACCGTCGCACACCTTCATGCAACGCCTCTGCTGCTATACCCTACTGCCTGATTATTTCGTCTCCCAAAATAAATTTCAGGGTGTAGTCTTGGTTCGTTTTTGGGAACAATTATTTTTTTTGTTTTCGAATTGGACGAAATCACTCGATGCTGTTGTCATGATTTCGTTTTTTTTGCCTTCGAGCCGTCGGTTTCGGCTCCGTCCCTCACGTTTTCCGGTGTCGGTGGTCGTCCGACACCGGAAAACGTGCGATCGCGTGACCGTCCGAGGTCACGCGATCGCACTTTGGTTTTCGCTTGATAGGTCAGGGTCAAACAAGGATGACTGAATTAATATTCTGTATTCGTTTTCAGGCACAGAATTTCCTGATCAGAGCCAAATAAATGAATTCGTCGTCCCTGAATAGTTATTTAATAATGAAATCATCAGGTAGTAGGGTACCTGTTGTTGCTACTACTGCTGCACCTGCTACTGCTGTAGCTCCTGTAATTGCTGCTGCTGCTGCTTTACCTACTGTTGTTGCTGCTCCTTCTGTACCTGCTGCTGCTGCTGCTGTACCTGCTGTTGTCCCTGCTGTTGTTGCTGCTACAGAAGAGGAACCGAAGTCACCTCGTGGTTGAAGTGTGGATCTTCCACCAGTAGCACCTCCACCCCTCCCCCGTCTCTCGCAACTGCCTGCTGTCCTCCTCCACGCCTACCTCCAGCTCCCCTGCCCACAGCTGCAGATGCTGCAGATGATGTTGCTGGCCGCCCAACCTGTGTACGTCGCTGCTGGTAGTAGTTTTCCATAAACCTCCGCGTCTCAATCTTGGCCCAAATGTCGGGGTCAATGTAGGCATCGTTTGACGTTGACATCCTCTGGTCCAAACGCGCCAGGTGGCAGAGGCAAGCGGGCAGGTGCTTGCCTTTGCTGTCATGAACCACTCCAAACTGCCGCCTCCCCCACCACGCGCACCTCTGAATCCGCCTGCACCCTCTTCCGCCTCGCCTTCCTCTCCACCATCCCCTTCATCATCCTCCTCTGCCCACCAAGGTCTTGCACCACCACCTCCTTCCTCGCCATCATCGGCTCCGCCACCTCCTCTACCTGCTGAACCACCAACACCACTGCCACCTGCACCACCACCACCTCTCCTGTTGCACCACCGCCTGCACCGCCCGTGCCACTGCTGCCTGTTGCACCACCACCACCACCACTGCCACCTGCACCGCCGCTGTCACCTGCACCACCACTGCCACCAACACCACCACCGCCACCAGCACCACCACTGCCTGTTGAGGATCCACGGCCACCTCCTGCGGCAACAACTGCCCACGGCGGCAAAGCAACCGCCTCCCCAACAAAATACTGTCCTCAGAATGTGCCACGTCCGCTGCAGAAAGTAGAAGGTCAATTGGCCGCCCAGCAGGAGAGTACACTGTGCGACCGTGCACGATTGCGATGGATGGTGTCGGCAAAGATGTGGCAATGTGGGGCGCCACTGCTGTTGATGGAAGGGCAGGCACTCTACTGACAATGAGGATGAGAGAGTGCATGTCCAAGTCCGATTGAGAGAAGGAGAGGGAAAGAGAGAGAGAGAGAGGGGGGGAGAGAGAGAGAGAGAGAGAGAGAGAGAGAGAGAGAGAGAGAGAGAGAGAGAGAGAGAGAGAGAGAGAGAGAGAGAGAGAGAGAGAGAGAGAGAGAGAGAGAGAGAGAGAGAGAGAGA
>SZWC01002617.1:43077-56743 GCA_023375785.1 Penium margaritaceum
GGCTCGCCGTGTAGTCATGCCATCATGACGTAGCAGCCAGCAGGGGTTGCCTCTCTCCAGTTAGTCACCTGCAACCGTGAGGTGAGTGTGCAACGAGGCCAGAGGTCACCGTGTGGTACTGACAGAAAACCAACACTCCCCCATGACCCACGGCCGACTTGCACAATGGCACAACAGGCACTACACTGACGTCACGAGGAGTGACACGACACAAGACTGTACACAAGCACTGGCACAACAGGTCAACCAGCAGGATCACGAGGACACAACAGCCCAACAGTGTGAACTGCGGCCTTGAAGACATTGCTGCTAAGTGTCCTTGTGAGGAAGTCTGCATGTTGCTGTCGGGTGTCGACCCACACAATCTGAACATCGCCTGCAGCCACACGCTCACGCACAAAATGATGCTCCACATTGATATGCTTTGTGCGAGTGTGATGCATGCCATCATGCTCAGCAATAGCCTTTGTGCTTTGGTTGTCGCAACACAAGATGATGCAGCGAATGGGAACACGCAATTGCTGCAACAAACGACACAACCAGACACTCTCACAGGTTCCAGCACCAAGAGCAACATACTCTGCCTCACTGGAGCTGCGTGCAACACAACCCTGCTTGCCACTCATCCAGGAGATCGCAGTCCCACCAACAAGGAAGACATAGCCAGTGCGACTGCGTGCATCCGTGTCATGCGCCCAATCACTGTCAGTGTACCCATCAACGACCACTGACGGCTGCGCCCGGTAACATAGACCAACTCGGGCAGTGGAGAGCGCATACCGCACAACACGTAGTGCGGCTTCCATGTGCCGTGCACGTGGAGACTGTGAGAACTGCGCAAGGAAGTTCACAGCAAAGGCTACGTCTGCTCTGGTGGTGGTGGCCAGGTACATGAGAGACCCTATGACTCGCAGGTAGTCGGTCACGTCCACTGTCTCCCCCAGCTTTGACACGTCCAGAGTTTTCAACAACCTCTGCCCGGCGGGCGTCATCGGTGTTGAGGCAGTGGGGACAGACTCAAGCAGGGAGGCAAAGCGCTCCCCCAGGCTCCTGACGTACGCGGCCTGGTGGACGTGGAGAACGCGACGAGCACGGTCACGCTCAAGCTCCATGCCAAGAAACACGTGAGCTGGATCCAGGTCTTTCATCTTGTACGTGGACTGCAGCAGGGACTTCACAGTTGACACAGCTTCGCGACTCGGGGACGCAATAAGCAGGTCATCGACGTACACGAGGATGGCAGCAAAGGGCGCCGACCGTGGAGTGACAAAGAGGAAGGGATCCACCGTGCTCCGGCTATATCCCCCCTTCTCCAGGGTGGAGGTGATCTCCTGGTTCCAGCACCGTGGTGACTGCTTGAGGCCATAGAGGACCTTTCGCAGTCTCCAAACTCGATCGGTGCCATCAGAGAACCCTGGAGGCTGCACCATGTAAATCTCCTTATCCAGCCGACCGTGCAGAAAGGCATTGTTTACATCCATCTGCTCGAGCTCCCAGTCGTGGTGTGCGACAAGGCTCAGGAGGGCTCGAGCTGTGGTGTAGCGTCTGATGGGAGCAAAAGTCTCGTCAAAGTCAACGCCGGGGACTTGAGAAAACCCCTTTGCTGTAAGTCGGGCCTTATACTTGTCGAGGTCGCCGTTAGGCTTGTACTTACGAAGAAAGACCCAGCCGGCATCAATCGCCTTGCGGCCTGGTGGGAGATCGACCAGCTCGTATACGGCGTGGTCATCCAGGGCTCTCAGCTTGTCCCACATGGCAGCCTCCCACTGCTGGGAGTTGGGTGCTGCCCGTGCCTGGCGAACAGTGGTCGGGTCAGGTGATGGCGGCGGGGCGGCAACCGTTGCATTGCACTCGGCAATGCTCCCAAGGATGGCGGCTTCAAGCGCACGCTCGTGCTCGGATGTGAGCAGTGTGTACCCAAGGACAGAGCTGAGATGCACAACTCCTGTGGCTAGGCCCAGGGCATCCATACCAGTAGGCAGCGCTGGGGACTGTCCAGACAAGGTCTACGAAGGTTGGACAGAGGACGCTGCAGCACTAGAGGAGCGAGAGGGAAGTGCGCGCAGGCGGCCGCCACGAACAAAAGGTTCGATGGGTGCAGGGCGTGGAGGAGCACTGGGTGGACTGGGCACGACGGGAGTGAGCGGACTCGATGGGGACGCAACGGAATGTGGGGGAGAGACGGACTCAGCAGGGACAGATGAGGACACTACAGGGGATGACGGAGCTCCAAGCGAGCTAGACGACACCGACGGGGGGGCGTCAGAGGATGGTGGAGTCGTAGTGCCGGCCGTTGGAGAACGCTCCGAGGGTGAAGGCTGCTGAGACAGGACAGCAGCAGGGACGGCAGGGGCAGATGGGAGTGCAAGACCGACCTCCCCCCTCAACCGAGAGAGTGAGAGCAGGGAGGCAGCGGACGAGTGACGATCGAGCCCATGGAGAAACACGGACTCGAAGAACAAGGCATCCCGGGACTCAATGACGCGCTGGCGCTTTGAGTCCTAGAAGCGCCACGCTTTCGACTGGGAGGAAACACCCAAGAAGGGGCAGAGACGTCCACGCGGGGAGATTTTCCCGTCGCGGAGGTCCTCTGGCAGCCAGACAGACGCAATGCTACCCTAGACGCGAGCCAGACGGAGGTCAGCACGAGAGCCGTACCAACGCTCAAAGGGAGTAACGGTGCAGGGAAGAGGACCATGAGGGACGCAATTCCATACAGACGTAACGCCCGACCCCCCCAAGGACGTAACGCCCGACCCCCCCAAGAAAGTCATGGGGAAGAGGCTCCATGACGTCGGCATGAACAAGATCGAGAGGGTGAGCGGACTGGCAGTCCGAAGAGGGTGAAAGATGCATCTTGCCTTGGACACAGTCCAGGCAGTCAGAGGGGCATGGCGCAGGGAAGGTGGAAGGGGACAAGCCAACAGCGGGCTGAAGGCGGAGCATGCTAGTGATAGCATCAGTGTGCACATGGCCAAGACGGTGATGCAAGAGCTGGATATCAGCAGGAGAAAGGGAAGGCGCGACGTGAGCAAGGGACAAGCCAACAGTGGGTGCAGAGGAGGCATGAAGAGGGACACGATACAGCTTGGCACACTTAACCCCCTGCAAGACGACGCGACCAGAAGAGCAAAGACGGACAGTGCCCACGCCCTGACTAGCGGAGAAATCCATGCCCTGATCGTCGAGGGACGTCACCGACAGCAGGCTGAGTTCCAAAGAAGGCACGAACAGAACGTCAGGCAGAAACAGCACGCCACTGGGACCGACAAAACGGACAACACCAACGCCCTGGATGGGAAGGAGCTGGCCGGAACCAGTGCGCACAAAGCGAACAGAGCCGACAGGACCCAAGGAGACAAAGGCGGACCGAACAGAGGTAATGTGATGGGTGGCTCCGGAGTCGAGGACCCAGAAGCCACCAGAGACACGGACATGGGGAAGGATGCCACAGGTGGCGACAGTGCCAACGGAGGGCGGGGATGAGGCACAGGCAGCAAGACAACGAGGGAGAACGACAGACTGCCAGTGCTCGACCCACGGAACAGACAAGGATGGCAACCCAAGGACGTGACCGGGGGGGTCCCCACGAAGGACGGTGTCAGTCTGACAGGCAAGACCTCTGGCCAACGAAGACACACTCTCACCTCCCTGATCACGAAGGTGAAGACGCTGGAGGAGAGACTGCTCCAGCTGGCGCTCGCCGTCGACGGAGGCTGCAGACGATGGAGCAGGCGCGCTCGAGGGAGAGGCGAACCACGGAGGAGGGACGTAGGCCGAGGAAGGTGGGCCCGCGAAGGCGGGTGCTCCATAGGGCGGCGGCCAGCCCCAAGGGTAGAGGACAGGCGGATGTACGCCGGCGACACCGGCGGTGGAGTAGGCCTGAGCTTGGGAGGAGGTGGCAGACGAAGTAGAGCTGGAGCTGGAGCTGACAGTGGAAGAAGAAGGGGAGGACCCGTTGGTGCGAGCCCAATGAGCACACATGGCGCGTGCGAGGAGGACGTTGTCAGGGGGTGCAGGGCACTTGCGAGCGGAATGCTCAGAGGAGCCACAGTTCCAGCACACCACCTCACCAGGAACACGAGATGGCGCAGGAGATTTGCCCTTCCCCTTGCCTTGCCCACGACCGCGTCCACGTCCACAACTCTGGGAGGCAAGGGCCGTGGCTGTAGAGGTAGAAGAGGAAGAAGAAGAGGATGGAGACGAGGCCGATGTAGTAGTGGAGGAAGAAGTGGAGGTGGCAATGGAGACGGCGGCCACCCCTGCGACTGCAGTGCGATGAAGGCGCTTGTTTTGGAGGCTCGTCCACCAGGCTGCAAGCCTTTCAGCGACAAAGTCCCAAAGGGCACCAACGCCTGGAGGGGACTTGGGTGGAACAGGCTTGGAGGCAAGACGCTGCAGCTCGTCTGCTTTGACATCACGGAGAAGGTCGGACAGCTCGGGGATCAACCCGTTGACCATGGTGTGCACAGCGGATAGCTGACCTGGTGCGGCCTCACCAAGCTTGCGAAGCAGCTTGAGCCCGCGTGCCCAGTAGGCGTCAGCCGACTCGTCCGCACGCATTAAGAGTGTGTTGAACTGAACGATGAGAGCACTTTGTGCCGCCTGACCTGTGACTGTCGTGCGCCGACGAAGCATGGTGTACGCACCGACTGGGTCAGCCAGACGCTGAACAGCGGGGTCAGCATTATAAGTGCCAACATCGTTGACGAGTGTCTCAGGGGCAACAGCAATGAGGGTGTGGACAACGTGAGAAGACTCGTCAGCGACAGGGGTGAAGGAAGGTGTGGCAGGGAAGTAGTATTCCCACAGACGTTCTCCCTGAGCCCATGCACTAAACCGGGTCTCCTAGGAAGAGAAGGCAATTTCAGTAGAAAGGACAGGGGGCTGGGAGAAGGAGTCATGCTGGCGGGAGACTGCGGCAGGAGGGACAGCAGATGGGGTGATTGCAGGGTTTGAGGCAGCAGAGTTAGCACCAGGTGGGGTGGAAGAGACACCGGCACCGGTGCCAGCAGAGGAGCCAGCTGGCAGGACAGAGGCAGCAGGTAGCCGCTTGAGCACAAGTGCAGCCACCTCATCTGCGAAGGCGACTCGATTGTCGTTGGCGACTTTGAGACGCTCTTCAGCATCACGCTGAGCGTCGCGAGCGAGGGCCAGCTTGCGCTGAAGGTCTGCTATGACCGACTCGTCGTCACCAGGCATGGTGACGACTAATGGACCCTGCCGAGAAAATTTTGGCAGAGTTTCCCCCGCCCCAGTGGGCGTGGGAAAACTGGGAATGCCTTAGGCACGGTGGATATGTGCTGCAAGACAACCCGACCCAAGTCACACAGACAAGCCACCACAGAGAAAAGAGACAGAGGGCAGGAGAAGGGAGATGCAGACCAGGAGACCTCACGAGGCGTGTGAGGGGCTGCGCAAAAGAGCAAGAATAGGCGGGACAATGGAAGCAGCTGTAGCGGAGAGCACAGAGACGCAAGATGCAACCGGCACAATCAGTGCCAGGCAGCCTGTGGTGAAGGCGGCGCCAACGGTAGGAAGGATCGCCGCTGTAATGACGGCCGCTGTGACGAGTGTGGTGATGTCAGAGGGTGCAGATGCGGATGCTGCAACAGCGACGGCTATGGAGGTGCGAATGGCCGTAGCTGCAGTGGATACGGCAGAAGCTGCAGATGCTGTTGCAGAAGCCACAGCTGATGCGGCTGTCGCAAGCTGTGTCCCAATGTCCCAGCAGCTGCTGCAGCCAATGGTCCAGCTACAACGGCCGCCTCAGTGTAGGACTCAGCGGCGTGGCCAGCTGACGTTGATGCAGGGGCGCGTGCTGCTCTAGCTGCGGCGGCAAAGGTGGCAGCAGCTGCAGCTGCCGCGTCTATCACGGCGGACGCGGTACGTGTGAAGGTGCGAGCGAGCTCTACCGCGTCCTGACGCCAAGTTGAGTGCGACGACGAAGCAACGGTGTTGTGCGGCTGCTCAATCCCCCCAGAGGCACCAAGGGAGGGAGGGCTTACCGAGCTTTGTCGCGTAGCCGGCGGCGAAGGCGGGGGCTGACGCGCCAGTCATTCCTCGTGGTGCTCGCCGTGCGATGCCGCACCTGGCACGTTTGAGGAAGCCAGTTTGGCGTGCACCACCGTGGTGGGGCGCGCGTGGCAGCTTCCAACACTGCTGTAGAGAGGGTGCTGCTGGGCAGCCGCCACCACCGCTGTGGCTGTGCGTGGTGGTGCAGTTGCAGGGCTGATCGCGGCAGTCGTTGGCGGCTGCTGCGAAGATGCACAGCACTGTAGCCTTTGCTGAGGTTGACAACGTCGCTGCTGTTGCTGCTGCTGCAAGGCGCCGCTGCTGCTGCTGTTGCACGAAAGACTGTGGCACGACAGTGTGCGGGGCTGCTGTTGCAATGCTGCCTGCTGCTGCTGCCGCAAGGCGCCGATGCTGCTGCTGCTGGAAGGCGCCAACGCTGCTGCGGCTGCGCAAAAGCCTGTGGCGCGGCAGCGTGCGTACGGCTGCTGCAATGCTGCTTGCTGCTGCTGTTGTTGGGCGCTGAAGTTGCTGCTGCTGCGGGGAGGACTGTTGTACGGCAGAGTGAGGGCAGCGGCTGCAATGGTGTTTGCTGATGCTCAGGCCGTGGGTTGGGGCGGAGCTGGAGTACGGCAGAGGTGCAGAGGTTCAGAGGACCTGGGCTGCAGAGGTGCAGCCCGTGGGCGACACTCCGCCAAGCAAGACGGTGGCAATCCGTCGAGCACGGCAGCCCCCCCCCCCCCTTTCTTGCGTGGGCAGCAATCCGCCAAGTACGGCGGTCCACCTAGGGCTTCCTAGTGCTTCCTAAGGGTCAGGCCTGGGCAGCGTGCGGGAGCGAGGCAAGAGGGCGGCGGCGAGATGGTTGGGGTGCGGCTGCGAGAGGGCCTGCCACGAAGTCGTCCCAGAATCGAGGGACGGCGCTTCAATGCGTCGTCCTGCTTCCACGCTGCTCTGATACCAGTAGGCTGCTGTGCTAGACAAGCAAGCAGCAGCTGGATTAGGGCAAGGAAGACACCAAGCAATGGAGGGCAGAAGCCATAGGCAGTTTGCGTGGATGTTCGAAGTGAGAGAACACAGAACGACGAGACACACCGGACGAGGTGGTAGCCGTCAGATGGGGAGGAGGCGAGCGAGCGAGCAGCGAGCTCGATCTCGCTCGCCAAACTCCAAGTTCGGTGAAATGACCCAAACTTCCCACTACAAGGTTGCAACCTGACAACTAGGTCACTGGAGAGAAACCCTGCCAAAGAACAAGCTAAAGTGTGAACCCGAAGTAAATGTGCGTTTACACATGCACGCCGGTCAGAGGCACGTGAGACTTGTACAAATGCGTGGCTGTGAGGCCCGCCGTGTAGTCATGCCATCACGACGTAGCAGCCAGCAGGGGTTGCCTCTCTCCAGTTAGTCACCTGCAACCGTGAGGTGAGTGTGCAACGAGGCCAGAGGTCACCGTGTGGTACTGACAGAAAACCAACAGTCTTCACGGGTTACTGCTGCTTGCCGCCAGGTGCACTCGCTCCGTTCACCATTGTTGTCGTGAGATACGCGATCTTTTTAATGGTGGAAATGCACTGAAGACTCGTACGAGGTTGTCGTCAAGTAGTTAATGCGTTCGTTGCCCCTCCAGCGCCGCTGCGCTGTGATACCAAGTATTACGCTGAGCGGAACGTAGGTGGTTCACAAGGATGAGGTACGAAGGAGTAGACGATTTGAGGAATTGGGAGACATGGATCATTTGTATTACGATTTCCATATTCGCTCGTTTTTTAGGACCAGATAGTGTTATTTCCATACTCTCCAATTTTTAGCCGTTATTTCTCTTCGGAGGTGACTCTGCCATGATTTTCATGTTCTTCCAAGGATAGGCACAAGAGCCCAAAAAGAAATGAATTATTAAACAAAGTGCACTTTGATTTGTTGTAGTGCTAACTGACAAGTTCCTCTCTGGAGATGTTTTCCGAAGTAAATCTCTCACGCATGCTTCATCTTCAGAGCTGGAGGTGAGCAGATAGAATATAATTATTATGAGAAAATATGACAAGCAGTACGATAAGCAGTAAGTGTACTTCGATGACAAGTGTCGAACGAGTGGAGCACATATATACAATGGCGAGAATCACTATGAGGTATATGTCGGGTCCTCGGCGCTCAAGCCGAGCGACGCGTGCGAGGTCGTGCCACGAGTGGTTGCTTCAAGAAGCTCCGCCAAGAAGTCGAGGGGCTTCGACAATATCGAGGCGCAATTCTGTAAAAGTCTAGCGCCGTCGAGAAGTCAACCAAACAGTATCACAACGTCGATACGATTCGCGACACTTCTGTCAACAATTCTGGAAAGTGGTCAAAGTTGTCAGAACCTCCTGAAACGGAACACCGGAGGTTGGGGCAGGCAGCCAAAATACCCTCGGCCAATCGGCGCGGTGGGCCACAAATGCAAGGACAGAAATACCCACTCACGGAGTTCAGGGATTCGTGTACGTCAGGGACATAACATGGGGGACCATTACTTAAGTTGAAACTACAGCACAGAAATGGACCACGCATGGAAAAGGGGCCATGAGGAAATAATAATATAGAGCAAAACATGTATGAGGGAAACAATGTAGACATGATTTGGTAAACTCAACCTAAAGCTCCCTTCTTTCCTGCGGTCATCGGTGGCATCTTTTGTGCATTTTCCCTGACTACACAAATCCTCAAACCCCGTACAGGGTTATTCATGCTCTTTAATTCATGGCCTACCACACGTCGACTTCTATCTTCTTATGCCATGTCACTATGTGAGTCACAGACACACATGACATCTTGGCTTGCTGCACTCAGTTTTACCCTGCAGGTGACTGAGAGACAACACCACGATGCGGTTGAGACGTCACCAATCGACGCAAAGGAGACACAGTCTAACAATGTGTTGAAAGGGCCTAACACATGCATGGTGGGCCTGGTGCAAGACTGAGAAACATAAGAACGGGTCACAGGTTCACGATAGCACGGTTGCATGCACTATGTGTTACGTACTGTCTTACAATCCAATACACACCTGTTGTGGTTCTGCTCTTTTGGGGGATTTCTCACATTATGGGAGCTACCCCGGGTTCATTCCCCATAAACTGAAGTCTGCCAGAATATTCTGGCAGCAAACGAAACTGGGGGTGTCCCGAGGAGTGTTTTGAGCCACCCAAGAGCAAACCCACACCTGAAAGGCGAGCTCGCTACTCACTCGATCGGAGAGGAGGCTGTCATTGCTCCCTCTCATGCATTTTTTTGCTAACTTCTATGAAGAACTTTGAGCTTTCCTGTCGATCCATGGCGTATCTTTTTCCATGCTCAATATTTTCTTGCTCGTGGGTGCTGATGTAGCAATCTTTGTGGCTACCTAATGGTATCAGAGCGAATCATGAAAGTAGGTGGACAGATGGACCAGCAGTCCATTGATCCAGGGACCGTGGACACTGCAACCGCCACGCATTTGCAGATGACGCTGGCCAATCAAAGGCAGCAGCAGTCCTACGTATCCCCTTCCATCTCCAACTCCCTCACCCACGGGCTCTCTTGTCCCGGCCTAGTGCTCTTTCATCACGAGCATGAGCGCTCCTCTTGTCAGCAGACAGAGGCCACCGGCAATGACTCTTACCTGCCAGTACTCACAACTAAGAAGGCAGCCATATTTTGTCAAGCTGGTTTCGATCTGCGCATGCCGCAGTGTCCGTGTCTGCTGGGACAGTTGTAGTAGCAGCAAACTAGAGCCGTGGTCAATACATCCGCAGTAGCAGTGGGTGGCGCCTTCCTGCGAGAACAGGATCAAGAGTGTAACACATTGAGTGCGTACTATTGGAAGCAGCAAAGGCATCATCAAGTGCTGCAAAGGCAGCTGGCATCGAGTCTGGCATCCACAACAACAACAGGGGTAGTCCTCTGAGCAGTGTTTTCAGTGGCAGCAGGCCGCTATTCTTGCAACTGTCATCTAACACCTACAACTGCCGTGGACAGCACCAAGCTGCCTTGACCCTGCTAACCGCAGGCACCCCTCTGTTGTAACCTCGGTCGTAGCAGATTTACCACCAATAAACTCACACAGTAGCAGCACTTGCTATGCCTCCGGCACACAGTAGACAGCTTCTCACCCGGGAGTGCTGAGCGGCTTGGACAGTGGTAGGCTGAAGCAATGTTGGTAGGTCAGTGACAACAGCATTGACATTGTAACAGCAACAAGGCTGCGGAAGCCGTGTTGCAGCATCACCGCTCTCACAACAGTGAAAGCTACTACTCAGCTTCCATCCCGGTGTAGTTGGAGCACTTTAGACTTGACCCCGTCGGCCTGTAATATGCAGAATGCAAGATGCAGCACCACGCAAAATGGTATTACGCTCCCAATGTTGGGCTTGCAGTCATGTACAGAGCCACTCCGTCAATACATGCACAACAACCTCTTAAAACGGTAAGACACTCACCAACCCCTGGTCTGTCCGGCAGCAGCAACTCAGGCATTCCAGTAGTTGTAGAGTTTCACAGGGACATGCGCATCACAGTCATCTTATAAACCGTTACCTTTGCTGAAGTGACGGCTGGCGTGGTTCACGCACCTGGCTTCCCAGCAGCCATGTTTATAGAAGCAATACGCACAACCCGTGCTCCACATCATCGAGTCGCGCTACTAACGCCTACATCAAGGCTGAAGTGACACTTGGACTAAAAGCCACAACAGTGGCAGACCTTGCAATTCAGCTAGCAGCGGCACCTGCTGTAGTGGCATCAGCAGCAGCCTCGCCGGCCTCTGCCACGGACTCAACGACAGCTGCCATCCGCATCTCCACCACAGCAACAGTAGCAACAGCAATGGTAGACCAGTCAATCATCAGCACCCACACTGCAGCCGCCATGTCCGTGGATGCCACGCTGTCGAACTTAGGTGCACGTCACTCTCTCGCGTCATCTGTTTTGTGGTGCCTGGTGTATCTTCTTTCGTTTCTCTTGCCATAGCAACCCCTATTTCCGTGCCACCACTCTTCACCACTGCACGCCAACATGCATAGTATGATGTTCTTTCCATGCACTTTGCTTCCTCTCCTATCGTACCACCTCTCCTTCTCTTCTGTTTGGATACTTTTTTTGCATTAGACTCACCTTCAACGCAGCAAAGATAGTGTTCTACATACTTCTGACTTTTCCAAGCCCACTTGGGCAGGGAAAACTCTGCTCCAGTGGGGTGGCACATTGTCACCATGCCTGGTGTCGATGAGTCAGTCATTGCATAGCTGCAGCGTGAGCTGTGACTCACTTGCGAGGCCTTGCGCACTGCTGAGTAGTACCTCAAAGCACAACGTTGCTGCTGTCACCCTGCAAACCGTCATGCGCAAACAAGACTTCTACTCTCCGCCGCCTGTACTCATAGCCTGCTCACATTCTCCTTCTAGGTTGTGCGCTTTGGCGCCTGGACTCAAGGCAAACCCAGCTAACCCTGCCAGCACAACGCCTTTTCTCGCCATCCCTACAGAGTCAACACCAGGAGTGTGCACCTTCATCGTTGCTACACCCAATTATCTTACTGAATGAACTTGTATTTACAACAAAGACCCTACCACACACTCTGTTGCAAACCCCATTGGAGCACATATCATGTTGTATCATCACTCCTTCGTCAACGGACAGGCCACTTAGAGTGCTCTAAAATTTCAGTTTAACACCCTCCTGATCCATTCGGATCAAACAGCAAACACAAACTGGGCATGCGGCCGTCAGCTCCTTCATGAGATTGAAGAAGCGACACCGGGTCAGCTCTTTGCCGTCATCGTCATGGTGAACGGCCTGATCCGAGGGTTCTATGAAATCATCTGTGAGGTCAAGGCCAACGAGCTTGTATGTCTGGCATCTCAAGTAGTTTTACCATTTCTCCTCCTAGCGTTGGTGTACTCTGGGACTTTGTGTTAGCGATAAGGGAGAATCAGCCTCACTGCCCTCACCCCTTGGAGAAATTCAAGTTCTGGAATAACGGTTCAAGTCCTATAAGAACCAACTTGACCAAACAACTCTTCAGTCATCCGACCGTTCAACCAACAGTCAAGCACCCCTGTAATAATGTGACATTTGTCATCCACGTCCGGCCAGCGTAAACACGCCGTTGCTTTTGCTGTTTTGTCTTGTTCTGCTTGTATATACCGAGGACGTTCATTCCCTCAAACTTAACCCAGAACAATCTTACCATCTTTTCAGCTTTGGTTTCGTGGCATCGCCGACGTGTCTCCGCTCTGCTCGCTTCTCGCTTACCCATCCTTTGCCATACAATCTCAGCTCTTACTCTCATACCTCTTCGTGCCGTCACTCCACTCCTTTGCTCAGCTCTTCTCACTACATCAAGACTGCCTTCTCACCTCCGACAATCTCTTAGTACGTGCTTGTGTTGACTCTTCTTCTTTGGCGCTCTACCTCGGCTCCCACAACATCTTCATCCGCATTTCTATCGAACTCCTTGCATCTCTCCATAGCTGTACTTGTTGGCACTAGTGGGTGTGGAGGCACCCTCAAGGATGCCTAGCTCTCACTGGTACACGCTGCCAATGTTTGGAGAAGCCAATGGACACCAATGGTGAAGAGTGTGGAGCACAAGGATCACGGATGTGAGTGGGCAGAACACGTCGCATTCAGTAGAACTGAATCGAAGCACGTTTTTGTTACTTAGCACAGTGAGATTACATCAGATCCTTATAGCCTGTGATCTAAGATTTCCAACGCATCCAAGCACGCCTAATCCCTGCTACGGCCGTCGAAGTAACCCTTGGTGGAGCCGTCCACCTTGCCTTGCACACTAGGCAACGGGAGGCGCTTCGACGATGACCCGTCGAAGCGCCTTTCCTCGCCCAGAAGTCAAGGATAAGTTCACCCTGATCAAGGAGGTCCCTCTGGTCGCTTCATTCATGGTCCAGGTGCATTTGGAGCTCATTGGAGATGAACTCGGATCACCGGCGGTGGATTATCCAGCCATCCATGGCGGGTACCAGATTCCACCCGCCCTAACACCCGATTTTCGGGCTAGGCTAACTTTCTGAATACTCACTCAAATCGAGCGATTCAAAGCTCGATCTTGCATGGAAAAATCCAAGGAATCCAAATCTAAAGTCGGATCCGGTGTTCGACCACTCCCCAGTGGTCGAACCAGGGAACAAAATCAACAGCACTCATGGCAAGGGGCACACCATGTCAACAATCTCCCCCTTGCACCGCAGCCTTGATACCCTGTCCTTGGGACCTGCAACATTTCAAACCTCACAGCGTAGACCGAGCTCCATGCAGCTCGCGTCGTGCTTGTCCTTGGGCTGGACCTTGGTCATGGCGTCGGCGAGCATGCGCTTAGTGCCACAATGCACGATAGCCGCATCTCCCTTCGCCACCAAGTCCCGCGCGTAGTGATGCCGGATCTCGATGTGCTTGGTCCTCCTATGCAGCACTGGGTTCTGGGTAAGGCTGATGGCACTCATGTACTCGTCGATCAGTGTGAATCGACGGTTCAGGGAGGAAATACAAATGTTTGACACAAAAGCAAACAACTTCTTGTATTGCTCGCAAACTGCCTATATTGATTTGTCGCAAACAAAGTAACAGCTCCTCGATCGGAGCCACCCCAAACTCTTGCGACTGTATTCCCCCCCCCCCCCCCCCCCCC
>SZWC01002617.1:58089-87861 GCA_023375785.1 Penium margaritaceum
GAAAGTGTATCTGGTAGACATGAGAAAGAATACACTTGTGTATTTTCTACAAAGTAGTTACGAGCTCATCCGATATGTCCATCGTTGTTTATCGACGCTTCATGAAGAATGTAAAAACGTCCGACACAAACAAAAACAACTCCCATACTGCTCGCAAAGTGCTTTATTGATTCGTCCCCCCCCCCCCCCCCCCCCCCCGAAATTCTTGAGAGTGTATTGGGGGAGTGTATCGCGCAGTGTATCGTACAAACATACAAAAATTTACATAAGTTTGTCAGTGACTACGTCAGTGTAAATAGTCGGCCAATATTACTACTCCCCAACCACTTCATTCGATACGGTGGAGGGGGAGGGGAGGGGGGGATGCTCGAGCGACGACAAAAAGACATGACGTGCGATTTTGTGAACAGACGAGTGGGTGATCGGGACACCGCATACGCATGAAATAAGCTCACTCAGAATTCAGGACAAATATATGTCATCCATTTAATTACAAGATTAGCATGACGTTTTCAAAACGCACACAGTAGGTAACAATGAAATTCAAAAACATCGAAGTGTTTTTTGAAGAAAGTATAGTCACGCAAAAAAAATCAGGGCATATTTGTGTTAAGGAAGTTTCAGTGAAAGTCTTTTTTTCATGTTTATTAAACGAGCTGTGAACATGATTCCAAGAGGCAATCTCTAAGAAACATTGTTAATCGTCTAGGGTATTTTCCTAGAATGATCCTTACCATATGTTCTAGTCATGTACACAATTAATGAAGTGTGTGGGCGACACGAGCATAAATGCCCATGTCGTCCAACTGTTAAAGGCATGGCCAGCAGGGTGTTCCTTCTACTTTTTGACGCCCTCAACACCATGGACGACGACGAAGTTCCACGTCAAGTGCGAAATGGACTAGTTCGCCATGCCATCCGTCTGCGCGCCTTCATTCTCGTGATGGTGCAGTCACTTTTCGCCGACATCCGTGCAAATCTGCGCTCGGCAACACTAAGACGTCGTATGCACAACTCACCTTTTGGCGGACTTAATTGGCTACATGAGCTTCACAACGGCCACCCACAGCGCCTATACAACATGACCTGCGTGACTCGGGAGACATGGTTTGGCATCCTCACCCTTTTGCGGAACAATGTCGGATTGCGCAACACGTTGGTGTCGGTGGAGGAGAAGCATCTTTTGTGGGTGCTATGCGTTTGCCATGCCATGTGGCACCGTGAGCTAGCAGAAAGGTTCCAGCGTGGAATGGCAACAGTCGGCCGAGTCATCTGAGAGGTTGTAACTGCCTTGACAATCCTCGTACCTACAGTCATTGGGCACCCTCAACCCGGTGACCCGCCGGCGGCATGGCAGGGACGGAGGGACTATCTTCCCTGTTTTGCGAGGTGCGTTGGTGCGCTTGATGGCACTCATGTGCCGGTCATTGTGAGCTTGCGGCGTCGTGCGGGTGATGTGAACCGCCATCAACAAATAACACAAAACATCCTAGCTACTCGAGATGCCGATTTGTGGTTCACCTACGTCACGTGTGGTTGGGAGGACTCCGCGCACGACGCACGCATGTTTTGCAATGCATTGCGGCGTGGCTTTGGTCTACCCCAGGATACTTATGTTCTCGCGGATGCCGCCTTCCCTGAAGGACACGGATGCATGACCCCCTATAGGGGAAGGAGATATCACTTGCAAGAGTTTGGTCCAAGAGCACAACAACCACAAGATGCAGAAGAGTTATTTAATTGGCGTCATTCCTCGACACGGTCGATGATTGAACGTGCATTTAGCATTTTGAAGGCGCGTTTCCACATCATGCAGGGTGTTCCCGCCTACTCCTCTACATTCCAAGGCCGCTTGCTACTCTCTTGTTTTGTGATGCACAATCTTATTCAAGCTAGGGAAGATGTGGCGGAGGTCATGAATGTGCCAATGGGGAGAGACAACATGCGCCATCGTAATGTGCCGCAACGCATTGTGGTGCAAGGCCGTAGGAATGGTGACGTAAGGATGAGGGCTTTGAGGGATGAAATAGCTCAAGCAATGTGGACGGATTACAATGCACGGCAAGAGGATGATGATAACGATGATGATGGAGGTAGTGAAGATGGAGAAGAGTAGAGGCATGTTTGCATTTCCAAATGAAACCATTATTCACCAGGGAGGAAAGGTACAAATGCATTGCTTCTCCTAATCATCCAAGGTCTCATTCGATGTCAATGGCTCACGGTCCTCCCCAACTGCCGGGGACCCGCTAGCATCTCCACCCACGGCCGTGTCGGATCCACGGTCCGTCAATTCCACAAAAAACGGGTCGACCTTAAAAATGTCAAGGATCACGTCCAAACATAAATCCCCATCAGAAAATACAAACTCCTCACAACGGAAAGGGTCTTGCTTCAATGAACGTAGTAAAGGAAGCTTCTTCTCATGGGGGAGGGCTTTGTCATTGTTCACAATGAGGATGGCCTTACCGTACGTGGTCTTCGGTCCATCCTCCTTGATGATGCACTCTAGCTTGGCCGCGTGTTGCACCATCTTGTCAACATACTCCATCTTGTTATCCACCACGGTCTTGCGGCAGACGCGGGGAACCTCCTCTTCATTGCGGTCGTCGTCCGTAGGTGGAGTGTTGTCATCCTCCATGGCGGCCGCATCACTTGTCAAGACATCATCACCACGTGCCTTGTCCGCCGAAAAGAACTTGGTGGCGATGTCATACCAAGGAATATGCCTCCCCTCCAACTTTGCTTGTTGCGGGTTGTTTTTTTATGTCGTCCCACTTTTCCGCGCCAAGCTCAATCTGCCAAGTCCCGCGGTTAAGAGGTCCACCCGACTGTCCCACCAAACCAAAAGCAAGCTTCCACAGTTGCCCTATGGCATCAAGGCGACTACGGAGTAAAGCACGAAATAGATGCGTGGACAGACCAATGGACGTACTCAACATGGGGCTGATGCGGTCGTACAGTTTGGCCATCGAACCGCTGGAGTACCTAAACTCCGGCGCGTGATCCAATGCGTCTTGGACGAGCGCGCAAGAACCCCTGGTTCTCGCTCGTCCAGAACCCCTTGCCGAGGCCGGTACCGGCAGAGCCCGCAGAGACTCTGAGCGAGGGCGCGGCTGGCTGCATGCCAACTGATGCTGATGGCGCGGGCGAGCTTGCGGCACCCAGGTCTGGAACGGGTTTGGCCCGAAGGACGTCGCCAAGCATGGCGGGGGTTGGTGGCGGCGGTGTAATACCCGCGGCGACGTTGCGACCCGGAAGCTGGGCGTACGGCGTGTACACGCCGCGGACGTAGGCAGGTTGCTCCTTGCCTACGCACGGCTCCGTGTTGTACCCGTCCTCCTCTCCAGTGGGCTCCTTGGCTCCGCGATGACGGCGTTGCATGCGCGCGTAGACATTGAGGTGGGGCATTGTGGCCTGACAGTATGGGAAGTTATTCTCATAGTATTCTGAGGGTAGAACTGCGGAGCCGCTCTGAGAGGCGGTGTTTGGCGGAGCGGATGATGGAAAACCGGTGGACGAGGAGGAGGCAGCCATGGCGGCAAGTGTGTTGAAACTGTGAAGGGTGAGGAGTGCAAAGGCAGGCAGACGCAAAGTACCCAGGCCACGGGCAACTCCCTCTCCTACCCGCGACACGGAGGAGCGCCTCGAGGGGCTTAGCGACACGGCCGACTGTTTGCATTCGGAAGTTCAAATTTCGAAGTTTCAAACGCGACGATGCAACAAAATCGGTACATCCGCTAGAATAAAAACAACTAGCGACGACTTTCAAATATTGACAAATTCATCTATTGCGTACGCGTCGCACATGCCTCTCCGTGGTTTCATTCATCTATTTTCTGCTGGCTTCATTCCTACTGGCTCGTCGAAATGGCCAAGATGAAGGACGAAGCAGAATAAAGCGCGTAAAAGAACTTCATCGGTCTTCGGCCGATTAGCAAATCGCTAATGAATTCGACACTTTCGCGACTCCTCGCAAGCTGTCCACGTCGGACATTCCCGCTATATTTTGAGTGGGGGCCTCGATGAAGGCTGAAATTCCGCGATTCTGGTGCCGTGCTCCGCGACTTTTTTTTTTTTTTTTGTATCTACCGCCACTGACGTGGCTGGTATGGGTCTGACCGAATTTTGGTTCGGCACACTACAAATGCATCATGCGTGAATCCAGGATTTATTTTGTTGTGGAGGGTGTGCCGCCGACCTCCTCCACGACAACTTCGTCGCTACAAATGTCAGGATCCGTAGCCAAACGTGAATTCTATCGATACATTTATCGACCCGAGGGCATCGTGGAGAGTCGCATGGCGACCCTCTGCGAGGCCCTCCGATTAGTCGACGGCCTCACAAATTCACGTCGCCGTCGACTTCTCGTTTCGCTGGCCGAGGGATCCGGGCTCAATTCCCGGTGGTCCATTATCTCTTGACAAAATTTTTCTGTCAAGTTGTCGTGGGCTTCCGGATCCGACGGGCCGCTCGCTTTGTGAGTGCATACATACATGTTTTCTGGACAGCGCCCACAACAGTAAATTTTTGTTGTGGGTGAGGTTCGACGCCGCCCACTACAAAAAAAACAAGTTTGCACGAAAGTGCAACGGGTTACATAGTTTTGTGTCTTTTTTTTGTGAGGTAGTGTTGGACATTGTCATGGAAGTACATGAGTATATGAGTTTGAGTATTGTGGTGAATATGTACTTGTGGTCGTAATGATATGGTGCAAAAAGATGACATAAAATGAACTACCCATAGTGACATGAGTCGGATTATGATGAGCAATTCGTGTAGTTGTACTTTGTGACATGATAGCATAAGGTGCTGCATAACTTTGTTCGTGGTTGTTGTGATTTAGTGGTCGACATTGGTGGGTTATTTGTCACGGTATTATGTGGTATGGTTATTGTGGTGTATATGAAATTATGGGCTCGAAACATTCACATGTAGTTGCGGTCAAATCACAAGAAGGCATCGGGCGCACTTGTGGTGTCCATGTTAGTACGCAGATCGGCGTGGCAACAACTTTCAGGGATCGGCGTGGCAACAACTTTTAGCGATCGGCGTGGCAACAACTTTCAGCGATCGGCGTGGCAACAACTTTCAGCAGAGAGCCCATTTGTCATGGGCTCTCAAGAACTTTCAGCGCTTCTCAGTGGTTCTCGGCGGCTCTAAGCGGTTCTCAGCCGGCCTTCAGCGGCTTTTAGTGGCTCTCAGCGGTTCTCATCGGCTCTTTGCGGCTCTCTGCGTGTGCGCGTGATGCGCGCAGGAGATATAGGAGCACCAGCAGCAGTTCTTGCAAGAGCTGCAGCAGCAGCAGTAGCAACAACAGCAGCAACATCAGTACTCGTTACTATAGCAGCGGCGATGGCACGGTAACGGTGGCAGCGGCAGCGGCAGCAGCAGCGACTTGACAACGGAAGTAGACGTCCACGTGGATGTGGACGGGAACGTGGGCGTGGACGTGCATGTGGACGTGGACGTGGACATGTGAGTGGGGTGAATGGGTGTGTATGTTTGTGTACATGGGTCCGTGTGTGCTCTTGTGCATACGTGCATGTGTGCGCATGTGCGGTGTCGTGTGGTGTGGTGGCGAGCAGTGAGCAGTGACTTGGTATGGTGTGGTGTGTTGTGTCGTGCTGTGTTGTGCCTTGGTGTGGTATGATGTGGTGTGGTGTGGTGATGTGTGATGAGTTGTGGTGTGTTGTGTTGTGGTGTGGTGTGGTGTGGTGTGGTGTGGTGTGGTGTGGTGTGGTGTCCATCCATTTGTGATTGCAATTGTTTTTCTGGTGTACTGTACCTTGTCATGGTGCAGGTCGCAAACTTCAACCGTGAACATGGCGTTGTCGGAGCTAGCTATGTGGGAGGTGATGGAGGGCAATGGATGGGGTGGTTGGTGGAGGCGTCCAATGACACCTGATGAGATTGTTGTTGCGAAGCAGGAGTGGCGCGTTTTCAAGGAAGAGTGGGACGCATGGCTTGATCGTGAGGGCCATCGTTTGGAGAGATCGACGACCCAGAAAGTATGTGGATGAAGATGTGGAAGCGGAAAGAACCATCTGTGCGTCCTCGGCACTTTGGCGGGCTGAGATGGCAGCCATGGGAGGATCCACCAGTTGCGGAAGTGGATTTATTGATGTTGGGGTTGTCTCGCATGTGATAACATCTGTTCTTTGAGTGTAGTGCAAATGAAATTGTGAAATTTTTCAGTCCTTGCTTTGTGGACTGGAGCACATGGAGAGTAGGGTTATAATGTGGACTGGATCGGATGACCTGTCAAATGTGTGCTTTATGCATATGAAGATATGGTTTTTTTTACGGTGTATGCTGCGTTGGTTTCTTGCTGCGCGTACTGACTACTTGATATGTCAGGCATAGCAAGAGTGCAACATTCATGGGAGTGGTGTTAGGTTTCTGCATGGCACACTTGGAAATAATCGGTACACAGCAATGGTGGCAAGGAGCTGGTGTGTCTGTTTTTTTGGTGTGTGTTGCAATGGAGAACGGGTGTGAGAAGAAGAAGTAGTCCGAGGCAGAGTGATAAAGCGATGAGTACAAGAACGTATCAGTCAAGCTTGTCAATGCTTGCAATGTGGTTTTGCATGACAGTCCAGAGCTGCTGTTGTGCCAGCATATTCAGCCATGCTGGGTTTTTGTTTCGATTTGCTATTTTCTTAGCCTTGAGGGCAGCCAATGTTGGACCTGCCACTAACCACAGAAAGCTAGTGTCCTGACAGAAGCCCGTACTTGACACCTTGGTTGCTGAGAGGTACCAGTAAGGATAGGCATGGCCGTTAAGGTTTCTGCCTGGTACCGTTGTGATATTGCTGTACTTCATGCAACAGTTGTAGTAGATGTCGGAAGCACCAAGCGAAGTAGTCCTGGTGGTGTCCTTGGGTGTCTGGTTGGCGGTTATCGTGTTCAGTTGCTGTTCTGTAAAAAAAGTGTACATGGAGGTATGGAGAAGACCAAAGGGTGAGAGATGCAAGCAAAAATTAAAGAACATTGACGAGTGGATACATGAACGGTAAAAGAGTGGCATATGTTGCAATCTGATTTTTCTGGAGAAGTATGCTACTTGTGTGTCTGCCTGTACACACGACGGAGGACGTCAGAATCAAACACACAGTATGACCACTGTGGTGTTGGCAAACGTGCAGCCAACTGCCTGCACTTGAGGTCAATGAGCATGGGGCCTGTGACAAGCCACAGAAATGAGGTTTCTGAGCAGAAGGTGATGGGTAGACCAAACGCCGCCTTGGTGAACCAGTCCTCGTCGTCTTGCCCGCTCAGGGACGCTGCGTTGGGGGTCATGCTGGAGGCATACTTGACTATAGAGAGGTAGTAGATTGCACTAGCGCGCAAGATGACTGACCATGGTGCCACGTCTTCTTGTGTGGTATCCCAATCAGCGGCAATTATCTGCAGTTGTGAACTCAGAAGTGGTTCAAGGAGGAACAGGATTTTGTGTTTTGTGTGAGTGCAGTTTCATGGATACGGATATGTCAGGGGTGACTGTGCGATGGTATGACGTGTTACATCACCTCCATGTATGGTCTAGCACGCGTTGCTGGCGGTACGTCCGGATTTGCGACTTTGTCCGCGAGGTAAGCCGCTATGCGGCTGTCCCAGAGTTCGACCTCCTCGGCGAACCCCTCCTCGTCCATGAGCAAGAGGTCGGGGTCGTGTGGTGCAGTGGGCAGTGGGAGCTTGGTGGCTGCCATGGTTGCTGATCGGTGTTCCGCCCTTGTCGTGTGGCAGTGTGAGCGTGGAGGTGCTCCTTGCGGTGAGGTTGCTCGACGACCCAGAGTTCGACTGGAGAGGGTAGTGGACCTTCAGGATGAGAAGGGATGGCTGTGTCCGGTGGTTTCTCAGTGTCTTGTGCTTCATGGTGTCTGGCTTGCTTGATGTCCGCGTATGGAAGCGTGTGGTTGGGTTATCGTTAGAGAGGATGTTGAAATTTACATACCAGGATCTTTAGGAGTCTTCAGACACAGTACTCTGATAAGTCTACTTTCTCAATTCTCTACTGAACTATCGGTAATACTTTCTCATACACGTGTTACTGCTCTCACACACACAGGCACTCTTGCCTGAATAATGTCACTGACTGTTAGATTCAAGAGGGTGAGCTGAAGGCACAGTTACACGACTCGTCTCTCAAGCTTTCCAACGGTACCAAGCTTGCTCAGAATGGTTACACACAGACGAAGTAATAGCAAATACAAAACTACGGCTACTTGTATGTCTGTACTAACTAAGAGCAGAAAAGTGTTGAGTAGTCCGGTATCCTTGTGTCTTCGGGTTCTCAGCCACAAGATCTGCCGGACACCGCTCGATGATCTCCGATCATCGGCAGACCGAGGTTGGCAGATGCACAGCGCCCTCGGTGCGATCCACGGACGAGATCGTCCGGATCTGCGGTAGCCTCTCGTAGTTGCCGATCTCTCGGCCGGTCGTCTTGAGATGACGGAAGGACCGCACCTCTTGACTCGGTGACTGCCGCGATTCTTCCAGCTGCCTTTGTGCGATTCATGAGCGCAGGATCCATCTTTAGAAAGAGCAGTGTCTTGCGCGTGCTCCTGTTCCTTGCCACGTCAGCAGACTCAGAGTTGAGAGGAGCTCATGCTCGCACTCTCGCTTCGTCTGCCGAACCACACGTCCTGTTTGTCCAAAACCTGTCCACATATATGTCGTTCAGTGGAGTTGTTCTGTCAGCTCTCTGGAGCTCCCATAGGATGAGTAGAGAGAGTAGGGCTACGGATGGATGGATCAGTGGGACGCCTAAAGAGGCCTGCCCACAGCCATACCATGCCCCGCCATGTAGGATAGACAGGAGGGTCGAGAGAGGGATGGGGATCTCTCTCTCGGCCCTCTTGCTTTTCCTTTTGTTGATGTTGTGCCGAGCCCAGTAGATCAGTAGATGAAGAAGATCGGACGGTTGCCCTTTTTCCAACATTCCCCCCCCTTGTCGATCCAGCGCTGAGGAAGTTGGAGGCGACAAGTGGAAAAAGAGAAGAAGCCCCCCCGGAAGAAGAGAGCCGGTAGGATGGGGGGTGACGAAAAAAAGAGGACAGGGCAAGGCACGGGAATGTGCGGTAAGAGAATCCCCCCCCCCCCGGGCGAACCGAGCCTCACGGAGAGAGAAAAAAAGGAAGGAGACCGGAGCAGCAAGACGCGGAGTGGACAGTGGGCCGGAGGGAACTTTTTAGCTCGGGCAACGCCCCCGACGGCTGAGAATTAACTCGGTCCCCAGCTACACACCCCGCCCGGACGAGAAGGAGTGGGCCCCCTCCCCCGCATCCGGCCCGCAGGGTGAACCCGACATCGGCGGCCCACCCATGGGGGTCTGAGAGAGAAGACAGAAATAACAGAATATAGACGGAGAGAATATGCGGTTGTGAGCGGCGTGGCGCCGGCGGTGAGCAGGTCAGGGGGAGAGGGCGTTGTCGTGTTGCGAGGAGCGAAGCGCGAAGAAGAGAGAACGCAGCGAGGGAGAGGACAGCGGCAGGCAGAAGCAAAAGGAGGGCGGGGAAAACGGCCGCGTGCAACCCGCGTCCGTGCCAACGCCTCATGTGGGGGGCACGGAAACGGGTAGCGACGACGGTTCCACCGAGAGCACTCTCCGTCCGTTCCAACGCCTCATATGGGGGGAACGGAAGGAGAGCACCAGGGACAAGCGACAGCAGGAGGAGAAGCAGGAGAGAGAGAGAAGAGGCGCCAAGGAGAGTCAGGAAGAAGAGAGCAGACCCATGCGAGTGCAGAGATGAGCATGACAATCGGCAGAGAGGGCTTTGGTGAAGATGTTAGCAGTTTGATCGACGGTAGGAAGGTAGTGCATGATGACTTCACCCTCTGCAACAGTGTCGCGAACATAATGGTACTGGCGACGAACATGCTTGGTGCGGTCATGAAGAACTGGGTCCTCAGAGAGAGCGATAGCCCCTTCGTTGTCACAGTGAATGGACGTGGGCTCGAGTTGATCGAAGCCGAGCTCGCTTAGAAGCATACGAAGCCAGACTGCCTCTCTGGTGCATTCGCTCTCGGCAATGTACTCAGCTTCTGTGGAGGAGAGGGCGACCACAGATTGCTTCTTGCTACGCCAGCTGACGGGTCCACCATTGAGAAGAAAGACATAGCCAGAGGTGGAGCGGCTGGTGGTGTGATCACCACAGAGATCGGCATCGCAGAATCCTTGGAGAACATTGTTGCCAGATGAGTAACGAATCGCAAAGGAAGCGGATCCACGAAGGTAGCGAATGTTGCGCTTGGCGGCCACGATGTGAGCAGCAGTGGGGCGCTGACACCCTTGACTGAGGATGCCAACAGCAAAGGAGAGATCAGGTCTGGTAGCCACGGAAGAGTACATCAGCGAGCCCACCATGCGTGGAAAATCTTGGACATCTGCTGAGGAGGCCAAGGGTGTGACGGTGGTGACTGGTTTGGTAAGGCCATGATCCTTGGATAGCGGTGTAGGCTGGGAAGTGGATGCTCCAAGTCCAAATTTGTCAGCCACACGTTGAGCGTAAGTAGCCTGAGTGAGTGTGACGTGGCCGTGCAGGAAGTCATGGGTGATTTGAATGCCAAGGTAGTACTTGAGAGGCCCCATGTCAGTCATCTCAAAGCGACGGGAAAGCTGCTGTTTGAGAGTATCCAGAACAGAGAGCGATGGTCCGAATAGAATCAGGTCGTCCACGTAGAGGATGACACCGAGTAGGTTGGATCCTCCACGAAAATACACGGAGTGATCAGAGTGCAGACGTTGGAGACCTTGGACCAGGAAGAATTCGTGGATCTTGAGATTCCACTGTCGCGGAGCTTGCTTGAGGCCATATAGGGACTTGTTGAGTTTGCAGACATAGTTGGGGTGATCCGGTGACTCAAAACCTTCTGGTTGGGTCATGTAGATGACTTCCTTAAGGTCACCATTAAGGAAGGCACTCTTGACATCCATCTGATGAAGATGCCACTTGTTGTTGGCGGCCAGAGAGAGAATCACCCTGATGGATGAATACTTGGCAACTGGTGCAAAAGTGTCTTGGTAGTTGACTCCAAGAACTTGACTGAAGCCGCGCGCGACAAGTCGTGCCTTGTGACGATCAGGTGTACCTGCACTGGTCAGCTTTGTCTTGAACACCCACTTACACGTGACAATGGGCGTGTTGGGTGGTCGAGGGACCAGATCCCATGTGTGTTGTTTCTGAAGCTGAGAAAGCTCCTCTTGAGCTGCTTGGCGCCATAGATCTGCGTCTGGACGACGCATAGCATCTTTGAAGCTGGTGGGGTCCACCACTTGTGTGAGTAGTGCTGTGTGGTCAAGGTCGTCGTCTGCAGAGGGCTCGGTTGTAGACAGAAAACCGAGTTGAAGAAACGTCGGAGGTCTGGTAAGTCTGGCCGATCGCCGTAGCCCTGACTGTGACGGGGTGTTGGAGGTGTCTTTCTGTGAAGTAGCAAGAGCATGATGATGTTCCTCTGGAACCACAGGAGGGAGGACGCCAGCGTGATCATCGGGTGTTGGATCGACAGAGAATTTTTGCGGAGGTGGCGGCGTTGTTTCAATGTAGACAGTGGGTGTAACTGCTGGTGGTGTTGTATCACGTGCACGGTTGAAGAAGCTTTCATCGAAGATGGGCTGCCTGCTGCGAATTACTCGTTTGGAGTCTGGATCCCAGAGTCGATAGATGTCACGTGTCTCATATCCAAGGAGGATACAGACCTTAGATCGTGGGTCCAATTTGGAGCGCTCTTCTGGGCGGATCCAGGCATGTGTTGTGCATCCGAAAATACGAATGTGCCCCAGATAGGGCTTATGTCCGGTCCATGCTTCATAGGGTGTGGATGTACCTGCAGGCAGCTTAGTCGTGGGAAGGCGATTCGTGATATATGCTGCAGTGTGAAGAGCTTCAGCCCAGAATGCGGATGAGAGCCCGGCCGTATGAAGCATAGTCCAAACTCTTTCAAGAAGAGTCTGATTCATCCTTTCGGCTTTGCCATTCTGTTGTGGAGTGTATGGCACTGTGGTTTGATGCTGAATGCCTCTTTCATCGTAGAAGGCCTTGAGGTTGCGGTTGACAAACTCTGTTCCGTTGTCAGTTCGGATCTTCTTCACGGTCAGGCTAGTTTCGTTTTCAACCTGTCGAACCCAGGTTTTGATTTCTTCGACAGCATCAGATTTGAAGCGGAGAATCCGAGTCCAGACCATGTGTGAATAATCGTCCAGAATGACGAGGAAATAGTGCTTGTTGGAGAGGGAGCCTTCCTTGATATAGCACAGATCCATGTGGACGAGCTCCAGGCACTCATGAGTCCCATGTGACGGGAGTGTTTGAAAAGACGCTCGATGTTGTTTGCCTGTGATGCAGCCGCCGNCCGAGTCCAGACCATGTGTGAATAATCGTCCAGAATGACGAGGAAATAGTGCTTGTTGGAGAGGGAGCCTTCCTTGATATAGCACAGATCCATGTGGACGAGCTCCAGGCACTCATGAGTCCCATGTGACGGGAGTGTTTGAAAAGACGCTCGATGTTGTTTGCCTGTGATGCAGCCGCCGCACATGGGTGCTTCTTTGTCTTCCAGCAGGCTGTCCGGAAGATCATGAGCAACTGAATCTGCAGCCATTTTTGTTAGAGTTGAATAGCTGACATGTGCCAGCCGCTTGTGCCAAAGTTCTGCAGGGTTTGCCAAGGATGTCTTTGTTGGTGTAGGAGCAGAAGTCACAAAAGCCATCTCTTGCGTTGCTGAATGTCTTGATGGTTCACTGGTGTCAAGGATGGTCAGATTTCCCATCCGTGTAGCCACGGCTGCCAGTTGCGATGCTTGGTTGTACACCTTGCAGTTCTTGTCAGTGTCAAACACTACTTTGAAGCCTTTGTCGTTGAGCTTGGTGACTGAGAGAAGGTTTGCGGCAAGGTCTGGAACATAAAGTACATCTTCAAAAGTCCTTGTTGCCGGTTTTCCGTTGCACTTGATCCCAACTCTCACTGTTCCTTGGCCATAGGCAGGGATAGTTCTTCCATCACCAAGACGGACTTCTCGTGGCGTCAGAAAACCAGTCCTTTTTACAGGTCATATGTTTTGTACACCCAGAGTCCATGATCCATGCCAAGATGCCAGCAGCCGGGAGAAGGGCGCTTTCGATGGAGCACATGGCCAGTTCTTCAGTCACAAAATCTTCTTCAGTCAGGATGTGGTGTGCTGAATCTGCTGGTTCTGAGTCATAGAATAAAGGTTCTGGTGGTGTAGCTGACATGTCCCCGTCAGACATAGTTGGTCCTTCAGATAGGAGGTTCAACTGAAAGTTGTCCTCTCCGTCTGATAATTCCTGTGCTTTTGTAGATCCTGCAAGAAAGGCGGCCACAGTGGACATGTAAGTAGTCAGCATTGCTTGATGTTGTCGTCGGGACCCATAGTGACGAGCAAAGTTTGGACGCCGTTTGGGGCAGTCCACGGCAATGTGCCCTTTCTGCTTGCACGTCCAGCACACTCGGTCAGTTGGGGGAACATATCCTCGTGGTGAATGAGGAGTTGATGAATCTCTGTTGTTGGAGTGTGTGAGGGAGCCCTGACTGCCGTTACCATAGCTTCCAAACTTTTTTGTCCTTTGTCCTTGATATTTGGTCACAAGACCAGCTTCTCCTCCATTGTCCTTCATATGTTGCTCTTCAACCATCATGAGTTCTTCAACAGCCTTCTCCAGAGTCAATGAGTATGGTTGATTTCCGGGTGGTGCTGCTGCTGCAGCTGCTCCTGCAGCGGCACCGGGTGCCCCACCGGCGGCTCTTCCTTGTGCATCAATGGCTTGCTGTAGTGTTGTTCGAAGTTCAGCCAGTTGAGCATCAAAGGTCTTCCCTTGTTTCTGAAAGGTCAGAAGGCGGTTGATGGTGTCTTTGAATCTGACAGGTAGTCCACAAAAAAGAGTTAGTACTAGAACTCTCTCGGAGATTGCTTCTCCCATTGATGCGATACGGCTTGCTAAGTGCTTGAGATGGGACACATGGTCTTCCAAACGTGTTCCTTCTTCCATCCGTTGTGTGTGAAACTCTGTCAAAAGACTTCCCAGTTCAACGTCGCTTGTCCTTTCATAGCGACTCTTCAGGGCCTTCCATGATTTCCTTGGGCAGTTGGTTGGGTTGTTGTCTCTGATGATAAACTTGAGTCGTTCTGTTAAGTTCAGCGCCAGAATTGAAAAAGCCTGATCACAACGCCGCTTCCAACTGATTTGTTCTTCAGCTGACGCTCCTGCAGGTAATATGTCAGTGGGAGGATCGCAGACAACTCCCCATAGACCCTTGTTCAGAAAAACCATCTCGATGTTGAATGTGAATGTATGGTAGCCATCGCCGTCAAACGGCGCGACTTTGAAGTGGTCTCCATGATTTATTGTTGCTGCCATGATTGTAGATCTGATGACGCCACCTGCTCTGATACCAAATGTTGAAATTTACATACCAGGATCTTTAGGAGTCTTCAGACACAGTACTCTGATAAGTCTACTTTCTCAATTCTCTACTGAACTGTCGGTAATACTTTCTCATACATGTGTTACTGCTCTCACACACACAGGCACTCTTGCCTGAATAATGTCACTAACTGTGCGATTCAAGAGGGTGAGCTGAAGGCACAGTTACACGACTCGTCTCTCAAGCTTTCCAACGGTACCAAGCTTGCTCAGAATGGTTACACACAGACGAAGTAATAGCAAATACAAAACTACGGCTACTTGTATGTCTGTACTAACTAAGAGCAGAAAAGTACAAGTGTTGAGTAGTCCGGTATCCTTGTGTCTTCGGGTTCTCAGCCACAAGATCTGCCGGACACCGCTCGATGATCTCCGATCATCGGCAGATCGAGGTTGGCAGATGCCCAGCGCCCTCGGTGCGATCCACGGACGAGATCGTCCGGATCTGCGGTAGCCTCTCGTAGTCGCCGATCTCTCGGCCGGTCGTCTTGAGATGACGGAAGGACCGCACCTCTTGACTCGGCGATGGCCGCGATTCTTCCAGCTGCCTTTGCGCGATTCATGAGCGCAGGATCCATCTTTAGAAAGAGCAGTGTCTTGCGCGTGCTCCTGTTCCTCGCCACGTCAGCAGACTCAGAGTCGAGAGGAGCTCATGCTCGCACTCTCGCTTCGTCTGCCGAACCACACGTCCTGTTTGTCCAAAACCTGTCCACATGTATGTCGTTCAGTGGAGTTGTTCTGTCAGCTCACTGGAGCTCCCATAGGATGAGTAGAGAGAGTAGGGCTGCGGATAGATGGATCAGTGGGACGCCTAAAGAGGCCTGCCCACAGCCATACCATGCCCCGCCATGTAGGATAGACAGGAGGGTCGAGAGAGGGATGAGGATCTCTCTCTCGGCCCTCTTGCTTTTCCTTTTGTTGATGTTGTGCCGAGCCCAGTAGATCAGTAGATGAAGAAGATCGGACGGTTGCCCTTTTTCCAACAGAGTACGGACTTTTGGATAGATAGATGATGAAGTGGAGAGGTGGACACCGTGCGAGCGGTTGACAGCGGAGGTCCGCGAATTACTGGCAGTATGGAAGGTTTGGTTGTGTAGTTATGGGGTTTGTTTTACAAAAGTTGTTATGCCATTTTGTGGACTTACGGGCGGTCGGTACGGCGTTTACGAGCAGCGCACAGGTTGCTGTGCAATTGATGGTACTATGTGATTTAGGTTGGTTGTGCATTACACAGTTTGTGATCAGAAGTATCCCAAGTATGCTGGTGGCCTTGTAATTGGGTCCGTTTCCAGAAAGGAGGTTGTTTTATGTTGAATTTAGCAGTTACCAAGGGTGGTTGAGTTCGATGTGACGCGGCGTCATAGTAATCATTACTTGCCATCACATGATTGGATATATTCTGCTGGGGTGTGGCATGCGTGCTGTGGGCGGTGTGTCATTTTTTGCCTGTTTTTCAGCTGTTGTGTACCTGTTCATATTGAGAGTCCTTTTAGCCTTCTTTTGTTTGTTTTTTTATGTTTACGATGTTATACACGTGTATCATCGAGTGGTGATGTACAGCGTGGACCGTGGATTCGTGTGTATGGGTACAAGAGAAGGGTGATTGCCATGTTTTGGGTGCTATCATCACAAGTACGAAACAGATGATACTTATGATTCGTACGTAGAGATCGCGTGCTAAATATGTTTCGGGATTTGAACCACACAATGTTTCGATTGTTTGTCAGTGTTAAGGTGTGAAGTTTGATTGGGACGGATACGTGGAAGGAGGCGACATTATTGCATAACAAACGGACCTTTCGGAATTGTATTGTGTTATGTCAGTTGTTGACCTGTTGGAAGGAAGGATGGAAGAAATGTGAAGTATTGGGTGACATTATTTACCACTGTACGGTCATCCTTTGTTATGCATGCGTGTGACGAATAGGGTCCTATAATTTGTTATTTTCGTGCTGGATGGTGGATCCTGAACTCGCTGGTGCAATCACTAATTAGGGGAGGTTCACAATTGTTGAATGTATTTCATAGGTGTACGACGGTTGGAATTATATGCATCTTGTTCATGACATTGTCGAATTGCACGATGGATTGAGAACGACTTGGAAGGTTACGAGCGGACCCATGTGCTGTAGTCACCGGCTCTTCCGATCGTGCGTTCGATCCCTGTTGGGCGTTAGCCCGGTGTCGACTCTCGTCGACTGTGTGTGTTCTGCAGCTCCACTCTTGTGTGGCGTCGGGTTGTCGTGGTTTCATCAAGCTTCACCGTTGTGGTGAGTACGTGTTGATGGATGGTGACATGCATCGTGTACTGCTGGGTATGTATGGCCAGTGTGTCATATTCGTCGCGTGACAAGTGCATTGTGATGTGCAGGAGAGTGCATTGGGTCATCTTGGTGTGAATTGGACGGCATTAACGGCGACCTTCTGGATCTCTGCGCAAGGTAAGTCGTGGTATTGCATGGGGTTGCCTGCAAGCTGCATTCTGACACTTTTTGGGTTGTGGTAGTGTGTGCAGGAGCACCTGTGAACATTGGCGCTGGGACTTTCATCATGACTGTTGAAGCTGTTCTCGGGACTGGTCAGGTTATAACTGTGCCTCCAGGATGGGAAGGTGAGAGAAGCTCATACAGGTTGACGAGAGTGATGTGTGGTATGGATGGGAATTCTTTTTTTCGAAGTTTTGCGGTCAAACTGTTTGGTTCAGAACGGATGCACTTGGAAGTGAGGGTAAAAATTGCTACTTTTGGGTGTGAGAATTTCGGTCTGGTGGAACGTACGTGCAGACCATCGCATGGGGTTGCCTTCACGACTAACATTTTGTACACGCGTTACATTGAACAATGTGGTCTGTGGGGTGGCGTCACTGAGATTTTGCTGTTTTGCGAATTGCAACAATGCTACATTTTTGTATGGAGTACGGAAAGCACGCTGATGTTTGTTGTATGGATGCAACATTTGAAGACAGCGTTGTTTCATGTGTTGTGTGGTGACTGCCATTTTGACGCCCTTTTGCCATGTGAGTCGGGCCCAAGTGTTGTGTACAGAGCAGTGTCGTCTCCTCTGGTGTGTAATGAGTTTTCCCCTTCAACTGTTCATCAGTGTTCCTGCTTGCTGTTTCCGCAACTTTTTTTCGAGGCCTCAGACGCAGATTGCTCAGAAACTGTGCAAAGCGGACGAACACATATGTGTTCGATTGCACATGGTATACATTGGCTTCTGGAGCCATTGTCAATGTCTGCTTTGCGGTCTGACCGGTTTTCTCTGCCTCGGGTCATGGAAATACGTAACATTGTAGGAGATGGCAATTGTTTGTTCCGTGCTCTAGCCGTCATAATCCATGACGATGAATGTCAGCATGTCGACATTAGGATGGCTCTTACTTCATATGTCTATACCAATTTTGAAGCTTTTCGCCCTTCTTTAGAAAATGGTCATGGTCGTGTGTGTGAGTCTGCTTTGGCGTATGGTAATTATATATGTACTGCTGGTACCTGGGGTTCCTTTGGAGAGCTGATGGTTGCAGCTCTCTTGTTCAGCCGTACATTTTTTGTGTGGGGCACAGATTGTTCCATTTTTCACAGGGTTTTCTTTTGTAGTGGCATTTTTGCACCTTGTGGTCATTTGAAGCATTCGGGCGTTCACTTTGACGTGTTGCACGACAGTTTTGGGGGAACGTTGTATGGTGGATCAGTGAGACCTCAATCTTTTTTGCGGAGGGAGTTTCATCAGGTGAACGAATCGTCATGTGATGGTAATCCTGATGTCGTTGCCTTGGACACAAGAGGCAGTGGCGATGATGTACAGGACAAGTGTATGAAAGGAGAGGGTCCTGGGTTGGGTTCACCATGTGTTCCAGCAAGTGCTCCTGGTTGAAGTAACTCGGTACAAAGCGTGAGTCGTGGCCGTTTCTCAACTCTGCTGAGTCAAGTCATGGATGAGAATCAGTCACTTGCACGAATGGGGGTCGAAGGTCCTCTGACTAGCTCTTCTGGTGTAGATCGTATTGCAGTCGAAGGTGAGCAAATGCATAAACGTCGTCGGTACACACCTGGTGAGCTTATGTTCCGTGAGATTGAAGAGGAGGTTCAGAGAAGGTACAGTTCGTGTTCTGATGCCTTGCCATCAAAACCTATCGGAGTGTACGAAACACGCTCAAAGCGTGACGTGAAATACCGCTTTCAAGTTGGTCATCGTGCACAGTATGGCTTTTTCAGCAAGGTGTCTGCAGCTGTTGTCCGCGAGTACTTGTTGTTCCAAGAGGAGGGAGTCATGTTTCGTCAGCGGTCAAACTTTCCTGCACTCCGTCATTTGTTTGTTTGTGATGGTGAACTGATTGTCAATGAAGTCTTCCACAAACTGGTGAAGAAGTGTCCAAGTAGTGTGATAAGAACGGTAGGGCGGAGATCAAATGTTGAGGTCTATCTGAAAGAAATTCTGGATGGGCCGACGACTCCCTGTTCTATGTGCAACATGCTATGTTTTTTGTCAACAATGAAGTGTGGACATACCGCCAATCAATTATTATGCGTGGGTTGTTTTCAAGCATTCAAACATGGTGTGGTGTCTTCATTTGCTGATGTTCGCACATTTGGCATGCATGACATTCCCCCAGAGCTTTCATGCCTTACGCCCTTGGAAGAACGCCTGGTTTGTCCATTTGTTCCCTTTATGAACGTTGTTTTGCTGAATCACGGACGTCAAAGAGGTTTACGGGGAGGTGTGACCACTGTAGTGTTGGATGTTCTCAAAATGATGACTGAGTTGCCACGTTGTTTGTCCATGTCAGAGACAATTTGTGTTGCATTCAAACGGAAGATGTCCTATCACAGCAGTATGTGGTCTGACAGTGTTCGCCCTGCTGTAGTCGTGAGAGCATTACAGTGGTTGATCGAGAAATCTCCTATGTATGCCGAGTTAGGAATCACGTTGTCCAATGCTCAGGTTGATGGTCTTGTTACAGAATTGGGACAACATGTCCAACGTGAGGTCGAAATAGAGAAGAGGAAGCCTGACGGGTCTTCTTCTATAGAGAACATAGACGAGTGCTTCTCAGTTTTTGAGGACGGGCACATTGAGCAGACGATGTGCTTTAGGCATGCTGTGTTTCAGCACTTGTCAGAGGGTCATGTCATTACAGCTCCATGTGAGGGCAAAACACCAACTCACATCCTGTTCCGGAATGATATCGAGGAATTATGTTTCCCATCCCTCTTTGGGGGGAGGAGAAGGCGTGGACATGTTGTCTTGAATTTCAGTGGACTAAAACCGCACTGTTCGGTACCATACAGGAAGGTTGTAAAGTGGGAGCTGTTTCACCATGACAGAAGGTTTGCATCCCGTGTTGATAACATTTTTTTCAAGTTTTATGTGTGTCAGATGCTGACAGTCCGAGATATCATGTCTCTCCGTGCAAGACAGATGACGCACAAGAAAATCACAGTTGCTGATCTTCGGAATGAGGACAGTAGAGCACATTTGGTGGAGAACAACTTGATTTTCAATGAGTTCAAGCGAATGCGAGGCACGATTGCCTATTGGGATGATAACAAGAAGGACTTGTTTGCATTATTGAGACAGAAGAAGAAAAATCCTACATTCTTCTTTTTTCTCAGCATGGCAGACAGTCGATGGCCAGAGCTGCTTGGTCTCTTGTCTGGTCGGTGGTAATAGTCTGACCAAGGATGCCATCGATAGACTTTCCTTTCAACAGCGAACCAAACTTGTTGCAGATGACCCTGTTACACCATCACGATATTTTCATCATCGTCATCGAAGTTTTTTAAAAAATGTTGTAGCAACTGCGGATGGTCCTCTTGGGTTTGTTGAGGACTATTTTGGTGTTGTAGAGTTTCAGCATCGTGGCAGTCCACATTGTCACGTGTTGTTGTGGGTGAAAGACGCTCCAGATGTGGAGGAAGACGGGTGTGATGAAGTGATGCAGTTTGTAGAAAAGTATGTGTCCACAAACATTGACGAGCTGCCTGCCGACTTACAAGGATTGCAGGCTCACAACTGTACATGGCGTTGTCGCAAACAAAAGGGGCTGAGAACGTGTGCTTTTGGTTTTCCAAAACCACCTTTCCCTTCCTCGACTATCTTACTTCCCCTTGACGAGTCTACTTCTTCTGCGGAACGGAGCCACTACAAGGCAAAGTATGCAAAAATGGTAGCCACGCTGAAGACGATCACCACGGACATCGAGTTTGAGGACTTCTTGGTCTTGTGTGAATTGTCGGAAGTTGAGTACATATGTGTTGTACGTTCTTCTTTGAAGAAAGCAACTCTTATGTACAAGCGCAAGCCAGTGCATCACAATATCAATCCATTCAATCCCACTGTCCTAAAGTTGTGGCAAGCAAACATGGACATACAAATGTGCATTCATCCGTACGCTGTCGCATCATATATTGTGTCATACATGTGTAAAGGGAATAGAATCATGAGTCGCACATTGAAAGCTGTGATGGAGACATTGAGGAAACAGGAGTGCACTGACAACGTTCAATCGCTAATCACGAAAGTTGGCAATACCCTTATCCACGATCAGGAGGTGAGTGCGCAAGAAGCTGTAACTTTGATGACAGGAATGCCCTTACGTTTCTCAAGTCGGTCATTTGTGTTCATCAACACTAGCCCTCGTGAAAAAAGGCTGTTGTTGGTGAAGGCAAAGAAAGACTTGGACAAGTTGGGCCCATCGTCTGAAGATGTGTTCATACCGTACGATGCAGTCTCTCAATACGAGAGACGACCGGTCGAGTTCGAAAATGTGTGTTTGGCGGATCTCTTGTCAAAGTATAACTACAACAAGGTCAAGCCACATAATGACGAAGATATGGAATGCAACGAGAAAGAGGAAGAATTTGTGGATGAAGGAGAGGTGTGTGCCGAGGGTAATCGTGATATTGCGGATCGGACTGTGCATGCTGCACAAGACCATGTCATGACACATCATTCAAGTATGCACTATCGCATGCAAAAGGTATGTAAGATAGTGCGATTTGTGAACTATCGTACTGATCGAGATGATTACGACTACGAGCGCGAGAAGGTGTTTCTTTTTGTTCCCTTTTCGCAGAGAGAGCGAATTGACAATGGAATTTGTGAATGAGTCGTATGCACGTTTTGAAGATGTGATCAAGGAGAAGATTGAGGAATATTCTCCTAGATCGTCAAAGTGGGAACAAGTCCTACGTGATTTTGAGGCAGAGGTACGTTCTGTTCATGACCAGATTGAAGATGACAACAGCCAGAATGGTAGGATGGACAATGTGGATGACGGCGTCGGTGTAAGGTACGAACATGTTGGACGACATATGTTTGCGGACAAAGCAGTGGCTGATGAGATCTTCTTTGACATGAACTCAAGGTTGAATGTTGAGTAGCGCATCTTTGTGGATGACATCATGCACCAGGTACGTAAAGTGACAGGAGTGGTTTGTGTATTCTTGTCTGGGGGTGCTGGTGTGGGTAAGTCAACTATCGTACATGCATTATACGAACGCTTGCTACGCATGTACAATGCAGTACCAAATTCTGACCACACACTGCTGAAAGTTTTGAAACTTGCTCCAACTGGTGTTGCTGCGTACAATGTGGATGGCTTCACCATTCATCATGCGCTGAAGCTTAGTACACGAAAAGGTGGATACCTCCCCTTGTCGTCTGAGTCTCGACATGTGCTTGGGTGTGAACTAGGGCGTGTACAGTTTGTCATAGTGGATGAAGTTTCAATGGTTGGCCGCCGAATCATGCACTTTTTGGACCGTCGTTTGCGGGAGGTGAAAGGTGTTGATATGCCATTTGGTGGTGTACATGTGTTGCTTGTTGGCGATTTATTTCAGTTGAAACCAGTTTTGGATGGATATCCATTCGAACCGTATGTTGATATCCTCGCAACTCCTACGGCACCATGTGTACAAACATTTTTTCCATGGGCCGATTTTTGTATGTACGAATTGAAGACGGTCATGCGACAGCATGACGATAGTTTTGCTGATCGCCTAAATCGTTTGCGAGAAAACGTGTGCACTGTTGGTGATCATGACTTTTTCCGGTCATTGATTGTCGATAGGACCAGGAAGACGGACACCCTTGACACGTTGCACTTGTACACAATGAACGACAAGGTCAATGCACATAATCTGCGTTTGTTCCACTCTGCACGCACGGACAAATTTATATGCCAAGAATGGGATGCCTGCATCTCGCATGGTAGTGGCTTTCGTGGAAATCGGCCGCTCGATGAGGCAGGTGATGACAGACGGTACACAGCAAACTTAGCCAAGACTCTACACTTGTACATAGGTTTCCGTGTCCAAGTGATTCTCAACCTGGACACGAATGATGGGCTGGTGAATGGTGCCACTGGCATCCTTCGTCATGCTTCACTGATTAAGAACGAGGTTCTTACCTTCTGGGTGGAGTTCCCAAACGAACGCGTTGGACGAAAGTAGCGTGAGAAGTTTTGTAAGCTAATGTCAGAGGAAAGTGTGGATGCTTCTTGGACTCCCATTAAGCGTGTTGAGAAAACCTTTTCAGTGAAAGACAATGACAGCCTGGAAATGTCTCGAAGACAGTTTTCCCTGGCTCATGCGAATGCGATCACAGTGTACAAAGCACAGGGTTGTACTTTTCATGAAGAAGCACTGGTTGATCTGACAACATTTGCACAACACCATATGTACTATGTTGCGTTGAGTCGATTTTCAGATGCGCGTTTCATACAGTTGCTTGAATACAATGAGCATGACATCAGTGTGTCCTCCAAGGTTTTTGCAGAGATGAGGAGTCTGAGGCAGAAGACATTTGTTCCCACTCTTCGTAGCCTTCGTTCATTGTGCACTCCATCCTCATTTTGTGTCTACTATCACAACATTCGCAGTATGAAAAAACATGTACATAATCTCTTGGCTCGTTGTGAACTGGAGGACGAAAACACCATCATCCTGACTGAAACGCATCATCGCGACACACAACATGTACAATATGGCACGTTTCATGGGAAAAATACAACATTGTCCAACGGTTCAGCTGGAGGTCTTCTGGTTGCAGGTTTGGGGCACACTCATGTCACAAATCGTAATGGGGACGGTTTTGAAGCAATAACATGGTGTGAATACATTGACAGCACTACATGCATCCAATTTTGTGCACTGTATCGTTTGCCGTCAACCCTTCCACCCTTCCCTTCCCTTCGCCAGTTCTTCCAACAGCATACGGATCCAGACTGCTTCCCTGGTCGCATCACTGGCTGCAATGTACTCTGCCTCGGTTGATGAAAGAGCAACCACTGATTGTTTTTTCGATCGCCAGGAGACGGGTCCACCACTTAGCAGAAAAACATAGACAGACGTAGATTTTCTGGTGCTTTTGTCACCGGACAGATCTGCGTCACAGAAGCCGATGAGACGAACGCTGCTTTGTGGTTGATACTTGATCTTTTGTTCAGCGTTGCATTTGAGATAGCGAATGCTACGTTTGGCCGCTGTCACATGATCTGTTGTTGGGTTTTTACACCCTTGGCTGAGTAGTCCAACAGCGAATGAGAGGTCAGGTCGAGTTCCCACACTCGCATACATCAGGGAACCGACGAGACTGGGATACAGTTTGGTCTCACTGGGATCTGCCAGCATCTCACTGGTCACTGGCTTTGTGAGGCCGTGGTCAACTGCCAGTGGGGTACTGGTAGGATGCGGCTGGCCCAAGTTGAACTTGTCGGTCATGCGCGTGATGTAGGTGCTCTGCGATAGGGTGATTTCTGGTGGGCTGCGACTGTGGTGAATCTGGATGCCTAGGTAGAAGCGTAGAGGTCCTTCATCACTCATCTCAAACGTGGCAGAGAGTGTCTGCTTGAACTCAGTGATGATGGAGAGGGATCGGCCAAACAGAATCAGGTCGTCGATGTAGAGGATCACACCCAAATTGTGGAGGCCGTCCTTGTAGTAAACCGAGTGGTCAGAGTGCAGGCGCTTGAGGTTTTGACTGAGGAAAAAATCATGGATGTGTTTGTTCCATTGCCTCGGCGCCTGCTTGAGGCCGTAGAGGGCTTTGAGCAGCCGACATACCTTGTTTCCCCCCCCCCCGGCTGGACAAAGCCCTCAGGCTGCGTCATGAAAACTTCTTCATCAAGTTCTCCTTTGAGAAAGGCCGATTTAACATCCATCTGATGAAGGAACCAATTCTCGTGAGCCGCCAGAGCAAGGATGATGCGGATGGAGCTGTACTTGGCAACTGGGGCGAAAGTGTCGCTGTAGTTGATACCTTGAACTTGACTGTAGCCACGTGCCACAAGGCGAGCCTTGTATCTGTCGGGAAGACCATGCTCATCAAGTTTGCGTTTGAAGATCCATTTACACGTAACAACGGGGGCACCTGGTGGAAGATCAACCAGAGTCCAGGTCTGTTGCTTCTGGAGTTGCTCAAATTCGCTGACAGCTGCAGAGTGCCAATCAGCAGAGTCGGGTCGAGACATGGCATCTTTGAAGCTGACTGGGTCCACCACAGGGGTGACAAAAGCATAGTCGAAGGAGAGAGAATCAGGAGAAATAGGAGGTTCAGGGGGAACGGAAGGAGCTGGAGGAGCAGAGGGAACCCCACGGGAAAAGACAGCAGTGAGGGCCTTGAGGTTTGGGCGGCGCGAGGAACGACGTGGTGGGGCTGTGGGATCATAGTCCTTGGGCCAGTTGCGAGAGAGTCGAGGTGCTGAGGGTGGCGGTGGAGGCGGCGGCGGAGGCGACGCAGGTGGAGGCACCACAGGGCGATCAGCTGCAGGAACAATAGGAGGGATGATGCCGGCGTGCTCATCAGGACCAAAGTCAACAGGGTGCTGAGGAGGAAGAAGAGGCTCAGGGTCCATGGAGATGATGTGGAGCTGCGGAGGACTGGAGGAGAAGGCAGCTCGATCAGTCAGGGTTTCATCAAAAGTGGCACTCCAACTCCGAACAATGCATTTGGCCACCGGATCCCAGATGCGATAGGCCTGGCTGTTGTCCGCATATACCACCAAGATGCCCTTCTGGGTGTGGGACCCCAGTTTGTCCCGAGCACCGGGTTGGACCCAGGCATAGGCCGTGCTCCCAAAAACTTTCAGATGGCCAACATTGGGGGCATGACCATGCCAGCTTTCATACGGAGTGCTGTGGTTGTGAAGACGTTTGCAGGGAAGACGGTTGAGGAGATAACCGGCCGTGTTAACGGCCTCTGCCCAAAAACCAGTAGGCAGTCCTGCAGCATGGAGCATGGAGCGCGCCTTTTCAAGGAGGGTGCGGTTCATGCGTTCGGCACGGCCATTCTGTTGAGGCGTATGAGGCACCGTCCGTTGATGCTGGATTCCATGTGCTTCGTAGAAGGAGGTGAGTGTATGATTCACGAATTCACCACCATTGTCGGAGCGGACAGCCTTAACTCGTTGATCAGTTTCATTTTCAACACGGCGCACCCAGGTCATGATGTGTTCTGCAGCTTCAGACTTGTGACGCAGGAAGCGGAGCCAGAAATAGTGGGTAAAATCGTCAAGGAGAAGAAGGAAATAGTGTTTGCCAGAGATAGAGGGGTCTTTGATGCAGCAAACATCCATGTGGACCAGATGAAGTTTGTCAGAAGCTCGGACGTCAGAGTGAGTGGAGAAGGGCTGTTGTTGTTGCTTTCCTCCGAGACATCCTTCACAGCAGGTGGAACTGGGTTGTGTCAAAGTACGGGGCAGAGAGTCAACGATGCCTTGTTTGGACATGGTCACCAATGTGGAAAAACCCATATGACCAAGTCGTTGGTGCCATAACATCGTCAGGAGGTCAGAAGAAGGTGGTGATGATGAGAAACTTGAGGGCCCGCTGGCGGCTAAGGCCACTTCAGGTGTGTCGTCATCAGGTTCAAGGTCCAGTGTTGGAAGAATGGTCAAGTTGCCTTCTCTCTTGGCTTCAGCTACAATGTGTCCATTTCCAGCAAAGATACGGCAGCTCTTGTCAGCTCCAAAAACAACATTGCAGCCTTTGTCATTGAGGCGTGTTACAGATAGAAGGTTAGCAGCCAAATCTGGGACAAACAGGACATCTGAGAAAGTGTGGGAGGCCACTTTCTGTTGGAAACTGATAGAGACTTTGACAGTGCCAACACCTATGGAAGGAATGATGCGCCCATCTCCAATCCGAACCGGTTTTGGTTTCTTGAATTCTCTGTAATCTGTAAACCAGGCTCTGTTGCAGGTCATGTGCCTGGTACTTCCAGAGTCAAGAATCCAAGCCAGAATTCCAGCTGCCAGCAGGAAGGCAGTGTCAATGGTGCAGAGTGCCAGTTCTTCCAGTATGAATTCCGCATCTTCTGAGGGCGCTTTGTGGATGGCAGCTGAGGATGCAGTTGGTGGGATGTCGTCAGCAGGAGTGATGAAGTTTATGATGGTGTTGTCCGAGTTGGCGCTGGTGATGTTGGTGTTTCCAAGGGTTTCTAATTGGAAGAGCAGTTGATTCCAATTGTCAGTCATTTGAGTCATCATTTGTCTGAAACTGCCAATAAGACTGGATGGAGTCTCAGCTTGAAAGGTGTCTGTTGTCAGCAGGGCATGTTGAGCATCGGGATGTCTTGGTCGTCATGGTTTGTCGCAGAAGCAGTTCAGGTGGCCCAGTTGCTGACAGTTCCAACATCTTACATTTTTGAAGCCTTTACTTCCTGGTGCTCCTGATGGAATAATCCCACTGGAGGCTTGAAGTCGCTGGAGATTTGGATTTGGTGGGAATCTGGAACCAGAGAAACCTCCCTGTCCAGGACCTTGATATCTGGGAGGTTGTCGTTGCTGCTGATAATGATGTCCAAATTTTGCAGCAAGGGCGGCTCCAATACCTTCGGGGCTTTTCAGGTATTTTTCTTCAGCTCAAAATAGACTGTCACATGCACGTTCCAAGGTAATTTCATAGACTCCGACTGCCGCAGGTGCTGCTGCCACAGCAACTTGTCCTCCGGGGGCGGCATTAGCAGCTGCATTTCCTCCATTAGTAGGTGCTGGTAGTAGTCTGGCAGCTTCCAGAGTCTGAAGTCTTGTATCAAACATTGCGCCCTGTTCTTGGAAGGCCAATAGCTGCTCAACCGTGTTGTTAAATCTGGAGGGTAAACTTGCAAAGAGTCGGAGTACAACCACCTTTTCAGAAAGTGTCTGCCCCATGGTTGCGATGCGGTCAACCAGCTGCTTTAACTGTGCCACGTGATCCTCCAATTTGGTCATGTCACCCATCTTGAGTTCGCAGAATTGGATGAGGAGGTTGTGGAGTTCAGAGTCCCCCACTTTCAGGTAGCGCTGTTGAAGTGCCAACCATGCACGTCTTGGATCCAGTGTTGGGTTGCCGTCTTTGATTAAAAATTTCAACCTGTCAGATACTTGCATGGCGAGCAGAGCAAAAGCTTGGTCACATCTTCGTTGCCATTGGAGTCGGGCATCTTCAGTGGCATCGGCGGCCAGTGTGTCAGTGGGAGGATCAGAAACTACTCCCCACAGTCCTTTTGCCAAGAAGACCATCTTCATGTTGAATGCAAAGTCATTGTAGTTGGTGCCATCAAACGGCTGAAATTTGAATTGATCACCCATGCCGCCTCCGTGAAATATCGCCATGAGCCTGAACGTTGTTTCCTTGATCCAGTTGAACAGCGCAACCAGTCCTTGAGTGATTTGTGGCACACCTTGCTCTGATACCAAATGTTAGAATTTGAGATCGTTGAATGCCACAAAACTTTCTGGACAGCGTAAACCAATCGCTTCAGAACCAGAGCAGATCAACACAGGCGCTCACAGCCAGATCTGCTCAAGTAGCGATAGAGAAATGAACTTTCATCAGAATTGACTAACTCCTGGGTACAGATGCTACTGACATCTAGTCCTCAAAATAATAATAGAGAATGGGATCACATCTGCCTTAAAAGCTGCCTCGCTCGCCTTCACCTCCTGTGCGTCTCCCTCCGCAGCCACGGTTCTGCCGTCTGCCGCCGGCACCTGCCGTCTTCGCTGTGTGCACTTGGGTCCCGGTCACACTGGTCCTTCGGTGAGACCTGAATAGTGCTGTCTTTGGTGTTGTTCGATGTGATCCGGTATATGTCATTTATACGTTGGTCGTGCATCGTTGATCTTGGATCGGATGGCCTCCGAGTTTCTGTGTCATCGATATTTATCGATGCCACATCCCCCACCCCCTTTTTCCGCACTGTCTTCCCTCATATCAATCGGACTGGTAGTCCGGTACTCTGTTCTCTGTTTACTCCTTTCAAGATGCCACGACAGCCTCCTGCCAGAGCTCCGCTCAGGCTACCGCTTCCAGACCACTTCACACATTAATGCAAAGGTCTACACAATGTATCCTGCTCGTGGTCATGCTACTCTCGAACAACAGATACATATGAATGGGCAGGGGAGGCATGGGTAGACCCTCTCTCCTGACCCAGCGGTAGACATGAGGCATAGTGTAGGGTAGCATAGGTGGCGGAGGGTCAGGGGAGAGAGTGGCGCCTCTCCCCTGGCCCTCTGCGTTATGCCATTTTGGAGCATACCCCATTTTATCATTTTTCCAACAAGGCGCACTCAGGCGCACTCAGGCGCACTCAGACGTACTCAGGCGCACTCAGGCGCACTCAGAAGCACTCAGGCGCACTCAGGCGCACTCAGGCGCACTCAGGTGCACTCAGGCGCACTCAGGCGCACTTAGGCGAACTCAGGGGTAGTCAGGCGCAGTCAGGCGAATTCAGGCGCCGTCAGGCGCCGTTAGGCGCATTCAGGCGCACTCAGGCGCACTCAGGCGCACTCAGGCGCACTCAGGCGCCCTCAGGCGCACTCAGGCACACTCAGGCGCACTCAGGCGCACTCAGGCCCACTCAGGCGCACTCAGGCACACTCAGGCGCACTCAGGCGCACTCAGGCGCAGTTAGGCGCAGTCAGGCGCACTAAGGCGCACTAAGGCGCACTCAGGCGCAGTCAGGCGCAGTCAGGCGCAGTTAGGAGCAGTCAGGCGCAGTCAGGCGCAGTCAGGCGCAGTCAGGCGCAGTCAGGCGCACTCAGGCGCACTCAGGCGCAGTCAGGCGCACTCAGGCGCAGTCAGACACAGTCAGGCGCAGTCAGGCGGAGTCAGGTGCACTCAGGCGCACTCAGGCGCACTCAGGCGCACTCAGGCGCACTCAGGCGCACTCAGGCGCACTCAGGGGCACTCAGGCGGAGTCAGGCGCACTCAGGCGCAGTCGGGCGCACTCAGGCGCACTCAGGCGCACGCAGGCGCACTCAGGCGCACTCAGGCGCACTCAGGCGCACACAGGCGCACTCAGGCACAGTCAAGCCCAGTCAGGCGCAGTCAGGCGCAGTC